>APFE031505688.1:0-54047 GCA_000404065.3 Pinus taeda
AGCATGATAAGGGCACATTATACAGTGATAGCCAAAGTGCCATTCATCTTGCAAAGAACTCAGCATTTCATTCCAAGACTAAACACATACAACTCAAGTACCATTTCATATGATCAATGTTGGAAGATGGACAGTTGAAGATGGAAAAGATACACACTAGCCAGAATCCTACAGATATGCTAACAAAAGTTGTAACCAAGGAGAAACTGAGAACATTATCAGTTTCAATTAGTATTCAAGGATGACGATGAAGATGAGAAACGGGCAGGTCCAAGAGAGGAGTCATTTTCCAGCAAATGAAGCAGCGATGGGCTTTCTACAATCATTCTCCAAGTGGGAGATTTTTGTGTGTGGAGCATGATCGTTCAGAGGTCTTTGTTTCAGCCGGATGTATACCCCAAGAAGTTTTGTACACCCCTCCACGCGGGGGGGGGGGTGGAGGGGACTTGTCCCCCCCGCGGGGGTCCGGGGGGCCGATCCCCCCCAATTGGGGGGTCTAGGGGCAGCGCCCCCGAAGCTAAAAACATATGTAAATTTGCCCTGTAAAAGTATAGTAATTTCTAGTCAATCTGGGCCGTTGATTAGGCAGATGATCTGACGGTAGAACTTATGTTTAGTTTAGGGTTTTTGGCCCTAGAAGGCAACTCCTCTCTTTGTATGAGGGCATTGTATTTGAGGCTGTGAAATAGGTGTGTATTCTATGTGAGCGAGAAACAAAGAGGTGAGACTGTGAGAGAAGACAGAGGATATTACAACGGATTTGCTGTAGGTTGTGGCTCTTCATTTTGCTGGATAATAGAAAGGAAGGACTGGCTGTTCGGGGTGGACGTAGCCCAAACTAGGTTAACCACGTATATCTGTGTCTCTCTTGTTTTGTGCGTTTTTTCTGTGTTCATATTTCTGCAATATTTTATGTGTTCCATTGCTCTGTAATATATAATATTCTAACAACTTCAGCAACTTGGCCTCTCCTTTATTTGGTTTGTTGGCCAAATATTATGAGTTTATATGGTCAAAAAATTGCCAAGAGGCCTTAGACATTCTAAAAGATAAGTTAACCACTACTCCAATTCTCCGAGGCCCAAACTGGGCCCTCCCCTTTCATATTCATGCTGATGCCTCACACATACCCATAGGAGTAGTTGTAGGTCAGATGGATGAGAAACTGACTTATGCAATCCATTTTATCAGTAATAACTTATTAAAGGCTGAACTAAATTATATAGTGACCAAAAAGGAACTCCTAGCTATTGTGAATTCATTAAGACAATTCATGCATTAGATTACATGTTATCAAACATTTGTGCATACTGACCATGCTACAATCAAATATTTAATGAACAAAACATATGTGAATTCTCAAATTTTAAGATGGTTACTTTTATTACAGTAGTTTGATCTAACCATTATTGTTAACTCCGTTAAGCAAAATGTTGTTGTAGACTTTTTATCTAGGGTAAATTTTCCTACAGGTCAAGAATGAATGGTGGATGACTAGTTACTAGATGAGCACTTATTTTCTATTTCAATTCTCTCTCCATGGTTTGCTGATATAGAAAACTATTTGGCATTAACACAATTCCCACCAAACTTGTCCTCCAAAGAAAAGAGCAAGATAGTTAGGAAAAGCTCCCCTTTCACTTGGATTGGGGGCAATCTTTTCAAACTTGGCCTAGACCAAATCTTGAGAAGGTGTGCTAGGGAAAAGGAAGTCTTTTACATCCTTCTGACTTGTCATGATGGGCCTTGTGGAGGTCACTTTGCAGTAAACAAGATAACATTCAAAGTGTTACAAGAAGGCTATTATTGGCCCACTCTTCATCATGTTGTGAAAAAATACACTAGTCAGTGTGATCAGTGTCAGAGTATGGGAAGGTCTACTCCAAGAGATGAGATGCCTCTGCAACCTCAAGTGACTTTCAAGCCATTTGAAAAGTGGGCATGCACTTCATTAAGCCTATTGACCCTGCTTCAAAGCAAAAACAATACATTATTGTATGAACTGGTTATTTGACTAAGTGGGTTGAAAGCAAGGCAATTAATATACCAACAGAAGAGAAGGTGGCTGAGTTCCTAAGGGAGAATGTATTCTACAAATTCGGGTACTCTAGAGAGTTGGTCATAGACCAAGGCAATCAGTTTACCTCCAACATGATCAAAGACTTGATCAGTCATCACAAGATCAAGCATAGGACCTCCACTCCCTATCATCCACAAGCCAATGGGCAAGCGCAGGTGACCAACAGAGCACTAGAAGGCATCTTAACCAAGGTGGTGAGCAGTAGCATGAAGGATTGGGCAGAAAGGCTAGTTTAGGCCACCTAGGCCTATAATACCACATGGAAGACCACCACTGGATTCACACCCTATGAGCTAGTCTATGTGAAAAGGCCCTCGTGTCCATTGAATTTGAATATAACACATTAAGGATGGCAGCCCAACTAGATTTGGATCTCAGCAGTGCACAAAAAGAGAGATTGTTCCAATTGAATGGTTTGGATGAATTCAGAATGAAAGCCCTCCTACATGCAGAAGTAGTTCAAATTTAGAGGAAGATCTGGCATGGTAAAAATATCAAGGAGAAGCAATTTTAGGAAGGTAATTGGGAATTGTTATATGATTATGGGTATAATGACTTCAAGGGAAAGTTAAGGACAAGATGGCTAGACCTTATGTTATGGAGGGATGCCATGATAATGGTTTAGTGCAAATTTGAACCATAGATCAAGAACCCATTCATTTTCTTGTTAATGGACACCGATTGAAAATGTACAAGAGAGCTTTATAAAAACAAGAGTTCGTTGATGATATCAATAAAACAATGATGATAGTTGAGCAAGTTCCAGCTCCTCCCTCGTCAATTCACCAAGTAACATGAAAACAGAATAAGGACCTAGGTGAAAACCTCTGTGAGGCACATGAGCCCCATCCTTGGGTTGAAAACCTCTCTGAGGCAGCCTAGTTGTTTTTCAAAATCAAATAAAATTATATATATATATATAATATAATATTTTTTTTCATGAAAATTTCATTTGCAAGTGGGCGAGAAGGACAATTAAGGAGCAAAAGAGGGTCCCAAGGAGACCCCTGCAACTGACATATTCAATTTTTCACTCCTTAGCATGCATCCCTCCATCATTTTTGTCATTTTTCCACTCCATTTCTTTGATTTATACAAAGAATTTGTGTTCTACAGGATCCCCTATATTCCTACTGGATCCCCTGAAAACCTACAGGATGATCCTATAGGAATTACAGTGACCCAAAAATCATATTGGAATCAATCTGAGGGCAAATGATGGACTTGTTAGGTCCCGAAAATCCACCCTCTCCATGATCTAACACCTCACCTTGTCCACCAACATCATCCCTCCATTCATCATTCAATAAAAAGATTAATTTGAATAGTTTTTCTCAGTATTCAAAGAAAAATGGAATCAGAGAGGAGTAATGAGCATCACCTGAGTATCCTTTACTCTCTACACTCCCACTCCTTTCCATCCATGTCACCATCCTCACAACCCCGACAAGAAAAATGATTAAATAATTTTGAGGGAGAAGCACCTACAAGACATCCGTAGGAAATCTTGTAGTAGCCTATCACACAAAATGCCGATCACACCAACAACAAGTCTTCACCAACATGATCCAAGAACTCCAAAATAGAAACAATAGATCTACAACCACAGATACCTACAAAGTAGAGAAACCATTAGCAGAAAGAAAGAGGAGAATGAAGAATGGCATGCAATAAATAGACACAACAACACCTAAGCATAGCATTGAAACCACAGGTAAGTATCCCGATCGCTCTCTCATATGCATCATGTAGTAAAAAATTGTAAGGGTTACAAGATAGTTGGTTTATAAGTAAAATGGTGGCCAATTAACTTGGCCACCTTCATTCAGTCAGCACATGCACAACTAGGTGTCATCTCATAGGTGGTTGCAGTCAACTCAAAGACAGAGAAGGAGTAGGAAAGAAAGTTGTTAAAATACGAATCTATGAGGTGGGAGTTGATAACAAGGAGTGGGAAATGATGACGTGGTAGTGGTGACCAATGGTCCAAAAATGGAAATGTAAATTTGCTTCCAGCACACCACCTCAACCCGAATCACCATAATAGGAAGTAAAACATCATTCCCATGTATTCACGTATTTGACCTCCTCAAAAATCCCTCACTCAAGTCGCTCTCATAACCCAGGCAACCCACCTGAAGCAAATATCCATCATTCACTGCATAGGAATTCCTACAGGAGCACATACAAGAATTCTTACAAGATACAAAGACTCTTTATAGGATTGACAGAGAAGATTTCAAAAGGGATATCATGGGAGTTGGCCACTGCAACTAGTCTAAAGAGGCTCTAAAATTACATTCCCCTTTGCAAGTAAATGACCTAAGGATACTCTAAATTTGAGTGGATTTAGAAACTGCGTGAAGGGAATTTAATACATAATCATCTTTGTTTCGCTCCTCAATTTGAAAAATTGTTTCAATCCTTTCATTTTCTCCTCAAGCTTCACCAGCAAGATGACAGGATGGTTTAATAAGAGAGAGCCCACAAACACTGTGAGAATCCAACAACACCCCAAAGTGCTTGAAATATTCACAAGACATAATTGGATGGGGGTTTTCCAAAAATTCATACGGTATGATTATGAGGTGGCTCAAGAATTTACTCTCTCCCTCACTCCACAAGCTAGAATCCATGCCAATGTTGTAATAAGGGGCCTCACTATAGATCTCACGCCTGAGCTCACCAGCAGAGTCACCGCACTTCCCCTAGGAATACCATGGAGAAAAGAAGACAAAGGAGATAGCCAGGTTGCCAAAAGGAAAATCTTTTAGAAGGTGAGGAGCCCACTGAGGACAAAAATGGTGTAAGGGGGGAAGGTTTGCCATATCCATGGAGTGAGGTAGGCTACCAATTAATCAAACACATATAATGGGAGGGTAGATATAGTGTTGTCTATGGCTATCATTTCAGGATCCTTGAAGAATTAAGATTTGGAGCAGAAACATCCCCTCACCAAAGGCTCAACATATCATTTTTCTTGATTCAATCACTCATAGACACAAGCATCAAATTGAAGGAGGGGAATTCCCAACAATTAGCTCACCATGGGTTGATTAGGATCCTCATTGAACATGCCCTCCAAAACCTGATAACCCTTATAACAAGGTAAGTTTTTAGATACATGCTCGCAGAGGATGACATCAAATCTCTCACATGTGATGTTCGTCCTACTATCAGCGAAGATGAAGTAAAAATGAAGAGGAATATACAAAAGGAGATGAGGATGAGATGGATGAAGAAGGAGATGACATAGAGGAACATGATGAAGATGAAGAAGAAGAGGGACAAGAGAAGGAGGATGATGAAGAAAGTAGGGAGGAAATTAAGGAGGAAACTGATAGAGATGATGAGGGTCTACAAGAAGAAGAAGACATGAAAGACAGAGAGGAAGAATGCAATAGAATAGATGGGACATAACACAAGGAGGAGTCACCTAGGGTGTAGATGCCAGGAAGTAGTTTCCCTCACTACTCTCAGCACCCTAATCAGACAAAAAGGAAAAAGGCAGAGACAAACCCCACTATATTTTAGGACAAGATAGAGCACAAGAATAAGATAGGGGAAGCCACAAAAATCAATGAAAATTCCTATTCAGATTGAATATTTCCCTATAAAAAAAGACAAAATTCCTTCCCCTAAGTCCCCTATCACCTATGTAAGTAGGCCTACTACTAGATCAACTTCCTCAAAGGGTAAGGGAATCCTACAGGATCCACAACATAATCTACAAGAAGAAAAAACAATCCTACAGGATACTCTGCTAAATCTACAAGATGCACAAAAATTTGAAGGAAAGGTAGGGGAGAAGCAAGAAGCTAAAGAGGAGGACCCAAAGATAAAGGAACTCAACCCCCAATCTAAACTAGACTCCTATTACTGGTTTATTGAAGGAGGCAGGGTCATACCTAAAACATTTGCCATTCCACTATTCTTCGAGCTTGAGAAGGAGATGGCCAGAACTCACTGATGGATGCAGATCACCAAATCAAAGGGGGTAGAAGACATTGGGATCATGGATGAGAAACTCGAGGAAATGGGAAGAGAACTAATTGGCTTAAGGGACAGAGAAGCTATAATGAGAAATCAACTAGAGACAGAAAATGCATGGTTGAGGGGACATCTACAGGAAAGAGAGAACTAACTAGCATGTATGGAAAGCCTCTTCTTCGAGGCAGTCTAGTGTAGGATGCCAACTAAATCCTATGCTCTTTACCTAAAAGAACAATGGCTTCAGTTTCAGATTAAGACACTAGCATAGAGGGGAACCGTGCCATTTTAGGACTACAGGTAGTTTATTGATCTTTGTGATGAAAGTACACTAGATGATAGGGCCAAAATGGTTGCATTTTATTTACACAACATGGCCCTCACAGACATGAATGTATGGGACCTTAATGCCAAGCTAGGAGATCTACAATTAATGGCTTTGGCATCATGGATGAACCATGAGGAATCAAAGGTTACAAAGATGAAGAGGATATTGGCAAGAGAGAAAACTAGACCTCTTTTGATCATATTTAAATAATCAAATCCCATGGCACTTATCAATACCCATTATTTGATTGCGAATGGCCCGAACCTAGCACCTAGATGTCTCGCTCCCCAAGAACAGGGAATTTCACATTTTGGGGACATGTTTAGGCTGCTAGGAGATGATATTATACATGCTTGCCTAAGAAGATGGAACATACTACCATATCACTCCCCTCAAAGGTTAAGAGAGGCACTCAACAAGACACTTATGTATAAGAAATCGATGCAAAGATTGAAAGTCGATTGGATAGGACTAAGCTTAGTCCACCACTACTCTTAGGGATGCTAGAAGTGAGAATAGAAGATGAAGAAAAGTGGCAGTGGGAAGAGGTAGAAAAGAAAGCAGCCTTATATGAACAAGAAGAGGAGACCATAGTAGAGGCATGGGATGTCAAAGAGGTTACCAGAGCCATGAAGGATATGGATATTGACTAAGTTGCTCAGAGGATGAGCAACACTTTCAATGGGGGGTGATGATGAGCCTCATCATTGGGTAAGTATATGGGCCTTCATTCACCTCCTAGCTTAGCCAAACCAACTATTCTCATAACGTATTGCATACTTTTGATTATATTTTGTTTATGAGATGTGTTAGAGTTGGATATTTTTCTTTGTGGTCTAATGTGAATTTATTTTAGGATTAAAGGATAAAAGCAAGGAATTTTGGCAAAGAACAAGGTCAAAACATGAATGGTACAAGGGAGAGGGATTATAGGAGCTAAATCCTCCTCATGTACTACCCCTCCATTTGAATATTTCTCCATCAGCTGAGAATGCAAACAACTAAATCATCAGGACTAGAAGGCAGTCGAGTAAGTGAAAGACAAAGCACTAGTTTATCTTGAGTTTTGGAGCCAAGCCTCCCTAATTTTAAGGAAGTTGTTGGAGACTTAAGATGTATAAGTAGAGAGGCTTAGGACCTTAGTAGGATTCAGATTTTTGATTTTATAATTCTACTCTATTTTTCGAGGTACAAGAGTTGTGACAATTCTTTTGATGTAATCTGTTGCTTCGGTAATACAAATGAGTTTTGTTTTGAGCTAGCACTGAGTTAACTTGAAGCGCTGAAGCTCTTGGCTTAGGGCCCAACCCTAGCAGCCAAGGATCCTCTTTATTGTACATGTATTCTTAGTGTAGATTCATAACTTAGTTGTTAGTTTGCTTAGTATATGCATTTCCATTACAAGTAGTGTAGATCAGATTGGTTGTGTGATAGTTTTCTTCCATTTGTGCCTTCTTTCAAGTAGTAGGTTAGCAAGGAGAAGAAGGATCACCACAAGGTTTTCAGTAGGTGTCTCAGCCACACTTCCTCTCTTTGGGACGATGACTTGAGGAAGGGACAGTTTAGCAGCCCCAAAAACACAGATTTCTAGTTCATTTATGAGCTTTGGAGTTCGGTGTCTTTAATTCAGTATTTGGTTAATGTTCCAAGGTAGATTTCATTGTTATCCTTTTCCATCTCCATTTCTATAATAATATCTATTTTGGGAAGTTCTAGTGTCTACAAATAAACACTTAAAACCCTACACAAGTAGCTAAGTCTAGAACAATAATGCAAAGCATTTTCTACTTTTTCTATGACCAATAAATTAAATAAGACAATAAAGAAGCCTACCTAAAAAATTTTCTTACTCCTTCTCTTCCTTGACCAATCCTGTCACTCCTTTCCTTACTTAATTCGCTTGAAAAGTACCTGCACATAGACAAAAGACAAAAATTGATCAAAGCATATGATAATGATCTATTGATTAAACATAACATGGAATGAAGTACATAGTACATATATGAAAGCATTAATGAACAACAGAAGCATATGGAAAAAGCTTTGAACACTTTATTAGTAAAAGGAAGAGTTACAACCGAATTTTCTTGATTCAATATCACTCCTCCAGTTCAATCTCATCCTCTCCTCATAACAAGCAACACATTTTGACATCATTACAATACTTGAAATCAACTCAAGTCTCATACTAACAAGATCTCTTTATAATTCAATGATTTCCAACCCCTCATCACTTAGATGAGTGGTCCTTTTATAGGTGAATGAAGGAAGTTATGCCATAAATGTTGATAATGAATGCCCTCCCAAACATAGGATTTACTTCCATGGAGGAAGGGATAAAGGGATTGATATTCCTTAACACCCTACCTCATCCAAATTTGAGCCCAAAGGAGTAGATAAACTTGGGAAACTTCTAGATGCATCCAATGGATAAGAATATTCCCAAACCCCAATGAAATTTCACTTAAATTCACCTAGCGCAAGCCAAATTGGTCTCAAGTTCACTGCATAGCACCCTAACAGTGTAATGGACTACACTGTAGTGCACCCTAATGAAGGCCTGCCTACGCTGATATTCTTAGAGGTAGTTTTTGGATGATCTCAGTCATGGAATATCTTGGGAAGGAGGCATGTTGATGGTTCACTTTATTTAGGGCATGTAACAACTGAATTAGGGTTGGATGGGCCCTTATAGTATTGATCTGTAAGTTGGGGTTGATGTGCCCAAATGGATTTGTAATAAGATCTCACTCATGCTTTCATTCGCTTCAACAACTTTCTTCATGCTTTTTTAGTTTATGAAAAATGTATCTTGTTGTATAGTTCTCTTTGGAAGACACACATGTCTTATGCAGAGAAGGTGCTTCAGAAGGAGACGAAGACTTCATAATTAGCAAGCACCTTTCACTTCATCAACCTTAGCCATCCCTTGTTTTACTGTCACCCTCACTAGTTTTTCATCATTTTTCACTGAAATTTCCCTAAACACAATGAGTGAATCTATCCATCTCTCATCTTAGATATTGACTCTTGAGGGCTCCTAGACCCTCTAACACTCCATTCCACCCATCACACACCTATCCTAAGCTTCCCAACACCTCCAAAACCTCACAATTAGCTCTTGGTTGTATCTTGTAGGTTTCCTGTAATTCCTACTACATCATCCTGTAGGTTTCTAGTACATCCTGTAGATTTTCCAGAAATGGGGTTTTTTGAGGCAGAATTGATGGGAAACCTCTAGGAAGTCACAAAAGGCCTCCTAGGACTCCTCCACACTATCCAAATACTCGATAAAACTTCTAGCCTTCCTCAATGACCATCCATCCACCTGCCACATCCATAGAACAATTAGTTTGCATACTTGATTTTGCCTCAGAAACCAGAAAAATGAAAATAAATCCAGTTTAGTTTATTTGCTTACACATTAGTATGGTTTGATGCTTTTTACTTCTACAACCTAGATAGTATCATTTATTTATTGTTGATTTAGAAATTCTTCTTATCATAGCTTCTTAGATGGTTAACTAGGGTATGGTGTGGCTTAGAATTACATGTTGGCCTTCTCAATTACTGCAGTAGAGAAACTCCCTTATAGTAGATTTGGCCTTCCTCCATTAAAGAATCAAGCTTCTTCTACCTCTATAGAAGTCTGTCTTGGAACCCCAGTGGTCTCTCATTAGCTAAACAGTGACAACAGGAAGAACCGTCACTTTTACTTGTGCATACAACACTATCACCTCCAAGTTTTTACGAACCCTAGGTTGATAAGTTAAGTTGGTAGCCCACAAGTAGCAGCATCCTTGCTACAATACTAGCACTGATCAATTCCCATTTGAGTGAGAGTTCCTATAGGACATCTCATGGAGAGACATGTCACTCTTGTTGAGGTAATTTTCCCATATGAGTGAGAGTTCGTCAGAACATCTCATGGAGAGACATGCCACTCTAGTTGAGGGTGTTCACCATTGTAATGAAAAATAATATGCCATTTAAATCCTTGTTAATTTTCAACATTTAGTAAAGTGAAATCTTCACCCTTGACATGAGGTTTCACTTCCATTTGACAACTTTCATTTTTGAGATATTTTGAAACCACTTATGAATATGAGCGTGTCTGGAGCCACACGGATCATTGTGCAAAGTTATTCGTTGATGCAATTATAGGGTGCTATTAGTTTAGTGCTTCATTCAATGATGTGAGAAATCATGGAGTTGCATGTTGTTTGCATAGGGCTTGGGGGAGGTGTGGGGTAGGGATGAACAAATGTTGAACTAATATTATTATGTTTGCTTGTGCATAGCACATAGTATATGTGGGAGAGCTGAGTTCCTTTGCATAGTCAATATTGAGTTTGTTGTTCTAAATGTTTATTGCACATAGGATGAAGTATGTGTGCTATATTAAAGATCTTTTACTTGGACAGGGGTGCTAAAAGTTGTAATTTCAATTCCTCTGGAAAAAAAGTGTTGTGCAGTAAAACGAATGTGCAGAAGGATTTTTCCTTTTTAATGATTATCTAGAAATTTTTTTAGAAGTATGGAGGTAGTTGCAAAAAGGTGGTTGTGTGAATCTAGTTGTTCAGAGGTATTGTGTGCCAAGGGATTTGAGTTATTTTGCATAGGCAATGGTGTTAAAAAAAAGTAATTTCAATTCCTATGAAGAAAAAGTGTTGTGAAGTAAAATAATGTGTGGAAGGCTTTGTCTTTTTAATTATTAGTTAGCAACAATTTTCAGAAGTACAGAAGTAGTTATACAAATGTGGTTGTGTAAAGCTAGTTGTCTGACACTATTTGGTGTGAAGTTTTGAATGTTAATTAAGGGCATTATTGAGTGTGGAAGTAGTTGTGCAGATGAAGTTGTATGGAGGTTTTTGTGCATGTGCAAATTTTATGCTAAAGTTTTGTTCAAAGTTTACTAAGATAATAAATATACAAATATTATTTTTTAATTATTATCTAGGGACATATTTAACAATATATAATCATTAATTAAGATCAGTTTTGAAGCTAGTTGTTCGTAGGTTTTTTGTGTGAAGTTTCAAATGTCAATTAAGGGATTTATTGAAAGTGAAAATGGATTTGAAAATGAAGTTATGGGACTGTCAATGTGCTTATACAGATGTTATGCGAAAGTTGTACAAAGTTTACTAAGATAATAAATATAAAAATCAACTTTTTAATTCTTATTTGGGGATGTATTTCACAGCCTATCCTTAGTGCACACTTACTTTATTGATTGCTTACTAGGTAGGTACGTATTTCTATATTTATACTTCCATACATCCATCCTTGTCACTTGTCCTAGACATTGTCAACTCACACAAGAAATGATCTAGTTTTTCATATATGTGTTTGTGTTATGATCAAAGTGTATGAAAATCATGTTTCTAGATTTGATATTTCGGTGCTTATGTCGTTTTCTAAATCAGTGAATAGGTGTGTTCTCGGTGAATTGAATATTGAGATGATTTGTAATTATTTGCAACTTTTTTTCTATTAATTAGAGGACAAAAGTTGAGATGATGAAAAATATGGATGGAAGTTTTATCTTTGTAGCATGTTTCATATGCAAAATAGTGGAAGGTGGTGATTTCAAGGGAAACAAGATTGTAAGTATTTGAAATAGCTAGTATAGTAAGGGGAAAAACATTATTTGTAGCGATAGAAAAAGAAGTGGGGTGTGTGGTGTTTTATCTTTGAAAATTACATTTAGGAGCTTCGATTATTGTCCAAGATTTTGTTGCCTTATATATATTGTTATCCATGGGATATAGAAGTTATACAATACTACAATCTTCTATATCATTTTTCATGTTTTCCTTTGGAAATGGTGTGAGTTTTTAGTTCATAGAGGTTTGCTTTGTAATACTTAACAATATTATGTAAGCTTTGGTTTTCTTTATGATGTGCGAGCAATGAGTGTGTCAAGTTATTTGTAAATCAAATTTGGTTCAGTTTTACAAAGTAATGGGGAGAATTTGTGAAGTCGATTTATTATATAAGGTAATTTTGTTATTTTTGTTGTATTATTGATAGTTTTACGAGTTTTAAGTTTCAATAATTATATTATTATCATAATTTAGAAAAACGAAGAGTTAAAAATAAAATGCACCTGTGCAGAATACGGTTTTAGTGTGTCAAATTTTGGGAAGAATATATGTGTCAGGTTATTCGTATATCATATTTGGTTTGGTATTATAGAGTAGTTGGACTAGTTGTCAAGTTGAATATATGTTACAAATTTAGTTAGAGAGTTATTTTTTGTTGTAATATGGTGATTTGATTCAACAGCATCTAAAAATCGTTGAATACCAAAAATATTCAAGCCTTATAGCTGTAAACTATATTTCCCAAAATTTCTATGGGATTTTAGAAAAAATCTAGGCATAATTTACACCATTTTCCAGGTGAATTTGTGCTCTATTTAGAGTATTCTACATTGATATAAAAAATTCTCTACAGAATTTAATTGGAAAGAATTGAAGAAATCAAATGTTGAAAGTGTTTGAATCAATTTTTTTTTTTTTTTTTAATTGAATCTTGGTAGCTATTACCAAAATCTCAAAAGAAAACAATGGTCATAGTGCAACGTTATTGACAACTTTTCGGGTATTCAAAATTGATTGGAAAAGAAAAGCAAGTTCGAGCACGTTGTTGAAAAAATATGGAGGTGACATTTAGTAATTCGAAGTTAAAATTGTCAATTTTCATCATCTTTGGTGTCAACGAGATATGTTAGAAAAAAACACAGTAAAAAGTAACATTAAAAAAGGCAATTTACAGTGATTTTTGTTGCTATTGGAAAAATTTTTGATGGGGTTTTTCACGGTGATAAATCCATTTCCACTATTACAAAAAATGATCAGGTGAAATGGTAATTTTTGGTAGTGTAGACGAACTAATTGGTTATCAGAAATTTTTATTTCTTAGAATCCATATATATTAATGATCTTAAAGAGAGAGAAAAGTGCATAGAAAATTCACATTATGCTTTTGGAATTTTGAAAATATTTTCTACTACTGTCCATAAAACATGGTTTTTCTATATTTAATTTGTATTTACTTGGAACATCATATGTAACATTTTTTCACATGATTAATAGTGAAAGAAAATGTTTGTGGAAAAAAGGGGGAATTATATATTGGAACAAGATTTGAATACATTATTCATTGAGAAATATATTTTTTCCTTCGCTACAAATGAATAATGGGCAGCAGGTGAGGGAAAGAGGTTTCTTGCAGTGATATGGTTAACTCCCTCGCTGAGATAAATAAATTCCTTGATTGGTTGAGAAATTATGAGCAATATGTGAATCTGTTAAAGGAAGAAAAATATCATAAGATTTGGAATGTCTGATTGGTGAATGTTGGATGTGTCCTAGAGATATTTAATTTCAGAGAAACATTTATCTTTGTCCAGATAAATTAGATTTCAAAAATAGGGAAATTAAGATAAGAGAGATAAAGGTTCCTTTGTATCCTAATGTATGCATATTGTTATTCTCGTTATCATAACCGAACAAGAATTTAGAATTGTATGTTGCAGATAGTCTTGGAGGCAGAAGGGCACCAAATTGACAATGTGCGGGAATTCATTCCTATAAGTTCTAAGGTTCCTTCCTATCATTCTCTTGGAGATATTTCTTTTTTTAGGCAAACATTTACTGATTTTTATTTCCTATTTTCATGTATAGCAGGGCTAAAAAATACATCACATGTTCTAAAATGCATTTTCTATGTGATCTATGAGACATATATAAATAATTCTATGCTCGATTGGGTTTGTGTCATTTCAATTGAATTAGCTTTTTAGTTACATATATTACCCAAGAACAGTGGTTTTTTTATCTCATATTTAATAAACCTTCTCATGTCAAGTAATGTGTTTGATGAGTTGCCCTATAGTATTATATTCAAGTTTCCCAAAGAACCAATGTAGTTTTGGTAGCCTATATTGTGGAAGCGTGAAGCTTCTTTAATTTTTTGCTTGATTCAAGATGTGTTTGAAAGATAAGTGTATAGCACGGTAACTAGAAAAGAGCCTCCATGAATATCTGTAGAAGTTGAGGATTTCTTACTTTGGAAAGTGGAATTTGAGGAAAGGGAAAGCTGTACAGTTACACAAATTTATGGTTTCGAAGATATGGCATTGCTTTTGCCGTTATTTCTTCTAGATAAATATTTTATTGTTGAATTCTGTAAGTAATATCTATGTTTTCTATCTATATTTAAATGGAAAATGAATATACAAATTATTTCTTTTCCATTAATTGTTGGAAAAGTGACTATGAAGAATACAGCTAACACTCTCGTTGTTGCAAAATATTTGGATTCTTTCAACTTAAGTGAAGTTGAAGCTATTAAAGGATTTGATAGAGGAATAATTTTATGGATCGCCTTGACTCTATGAGATATGGGAACTTGTTTCCTAGAAGTAGAGAGCAGGGTGATCATAGTCATAATGTTGATCAAAAAATAGTTATAGATGTTGGACAAGTTGTTAAAGAAGGGACCATCACAACGAGAGAAAGACTTAAGAAAAGAGGGCAAACTGTGTCACAAAATCTCAATTTGCACACACAGTACTGATGTGACTTCATCTAATAAGAAAAAGAAATAGAAGTACTAGTTGTTGATAGGCTATCAAGTAGCGAGGTTAATGAAGGTTGTCCTCATAGAGTAACTCCAGAAAGACCTGATTAGGTTAATTCTTATTTTCAAGAAAATCATATAGTAATGGAGGAAATTTTTGAATATGACATTAGTTTTGAGAATTTTGTCACATTGCAGGATGCAAATTATGACAAGGGCACTAAGAGATTGAAGATTGAAAGAATAAAACTTTTTGGCATAAAGGATTTTGATAATATAAAATTTAATGTTGATATGTCTTTGATTGCAATGAACGGGTTGACGAAATTGCATCAAGTTGGTGGTGAAGCACTTGTGTATTATATTGGTTGACGACAAGCATAAAATCAAGAGCTAGAGGAAAAATAAAAGAGGTAGAAAATTATCTGAGCATGGGTACTTTTCTTAAGAATCCATTGCTAGGAAAAATATTGAGAGGGGTGGGAGAATCATTATTTTAAAACTTACTTAACCTTTAATTTTCATATTCATATTTATGTATGCAATTATACTAAAGTAAATATGCGTATGTATGTGACTGTTATGCAGGAAACTAGCGTATATCCAATTAATTTAATTTTCAGTTAATTGATCATTTGCTTAGGTTAAACCAATATATTAGTACATCAATAGGCATTAATAAATAGTAATCATGTGAGTTAACAATAGAATAAACCATCATACATATGAAACATGCCAGGATTATAGGTGGAAACCCAATGCGGGATAAAAGTATTGGTGTTTTCATCTCTATCTTCTTTTTATTATAAATAAATACTTATTACAATCTTGTATTAGTGTAGACTCATGCTAACACACATGAACCCACTTGCATAAGGCTACAACCTTCTCTCATTATCCAACACCCACTAGAAGGGAGCTCCAACCCCCTAATCTCATTAACTGGCACCCACCAAGGGGAGCTCCTACATCCTCATCAAATTTACCATCTACCATTGGAAGGAGGCCTCAACTTCCTCACTAAAGGCTCCAACCCTCAACACCTATATGGACCATGTTTCATATTTTTCATACTGGATCCACCTGAACCAAAACATCAAATCTATGGGCCATGTTTCATCAAATTTTTAGGATGGATCCACTACCATTATTTAAGACCAATATAAAATAACAAACTAAAACCACTCATTGTATCAAATAACTGAAAAAACTTAGTCATCAATTCATTGAATAAACCAATTACAAAATCTCAAACAACCAAGCAGTTAGATCACTTTAAATCCATTCACCTGAATATCAATCCAGGTAATGTTCATCATGGAAACTAGATTTTGTCACTTCAAATGTTGATAAACCATATATCCAAATATATACGGATTTTTTCTTAATAATATACACGTATATGCATGCTTTCCATGAAGCATACTTGCGTATAGATCTCAAAACAGTGAACCCTAAAACTAAATGATTGTCATCTGAAATACTCACTAAATCACGTACAGAACCAATCATGGATATCTAAAATACATACAGATAATAACACTATTACTTATTCAATAAATTATGCCATAAATAATTCAACCTCGACCATCACTATTCAATGCATGTCTTCATGAAATAATTCATTGAGAGACAACAACCAACACAACAAAACTAAACAGACTCATCAGATATTATATTCAACAAAACCCTATCATATATACACACTTCTTACAAATCACTTCCGCATGTATATGTGCCTTTCTGGAATCATACCCACATACAAATATGTCCAATATGTAGAATCGACACACAACTACCTCGAAGCATATTTACATATGTACATGCCTTTCAGCAAAAATTTTAGGGGCTAATATTCACAAGTGGGCTAATTTTCCATGCTTTTTCCCAAAAGGAGATCCTTTAATTTCCATTTGTTCTAAAAAATATTTGCCGAAATTTTATAGTATAAAACTGTTTTACCTTAAAAATCACCAAAATTTTATATAGATTATATATAAGATTATTAGAATTTTGAATATTTTTATAGAAAGATTGCCAAACATTTTAGAAATTGACTACTATGTACTAGTGAGATTCACCAAGGTTTCTAAACCTTAAAATCGATTCCATCCTTAAAAATTTCCCTAACACCTTTTTTGAAACATACTTGCATACATATATGTAATTATTTACACAAACCTTTGCTACACAACATAACTTCATACATACCCACATCTCGACATACACAAAATAATCACACATCAAAACAATATCATCACAGATCAAGTCAGCCCATAAGTAGATTAATACATAGTCATTCTAGATCTATTGAATCTAATCCATCATCATATTCTCATGTGCACACTTATTTTAGATCAAATACTTGTCAATAACCCATTACATTCACACTAATGACTTTGATCTCCATCTCCTTATATAACATAGGCCTTATATAATACCACAGGTCAAATCCTTAGTAATTTTGATGGTATTCCTAGACGGGATCAAATTTCCATTTCCGCACTCATTACTATGGGCCAATACCATTGTAAATATCCCTGGTATTTAGGATACCATTGTGCGGAAACTATACACACTTTCTCTTCTCCATATCTGTGTGTGTACATGACTTTTCTTCATATAACCCGCATGTATTTCTCAAAACATTACTTTCACATTTCTTCTATCTCTGGACTATTATGCCTTTTTTATCCTACTACCATTATGTTGACATCATTTTCTTAGTATTTCTCCATCAAGGAAAAGACATACACATCCTGCTACAAGTAGGTTACCATTAAGGACAACACATTAGTCACAATGCCAAAAATCTCCCCATTTGGACTTGATGGCAACCACATTGGTGTTTGGTCGCCACTACTTGCAAAAACTAGTAAACACATCTATCATTATCCAAACACCAAGCTTCTCTCCCCCTTCGACATCAAGGGAAAAGTGCTGACAAATGTTGAATAAAGGCTTCTCCCCCTTTGTTGACATGAGTGCTATAGATTTGATCCAATCAGTACAAAAATTAAATATTGGCCATGCTCCCCCTGACTACATGTTGAATTTTCTATAGATATAAAAATAAGTGCATGAATCTACGATCTTCCTAGTGACTCATGCTTACATTGATCACCCAACATAGTGGGGTTACATATTTGATTCAACATTACATCAAATTCCCAACATGGGATTAGATACATAATTGAATTGACCCTAATATTCCAATCATTACTAAGTATTACAATGATTACATCATGGGTCTTTACATGACCTCTGCATCAAGTGATAGATATGACATCTTTAACCAGGAAAAAGGACATTAATAGTGATGTAGTAAGACCAAGATAGTCTTGAGAAATAATATATATAGGATTTGCACCATAAGCATCTAACAACAACATGTAAATAATCAAGAAACAATGTAATATCATCAAGTTGTGATGCAGAAGCATTCAGGCCAAGAAAACTCATTCTATTTCAGTAGACATAGGGGTATTGTGTTTTCAAGGAAGTTGGTTTCCTAAGAGTGAATTAAATGTAATTATTAACATTTTGAGTGATTTAAATGAGAGAAGATAGAATAGGGAATTAATTGAATATTGTGAGGCATATTCGTAAATGTTATTGAATATAGGAGAACATGAGAGATTTAGGATAGTGGAGAGATTGAGGGATTTGAGAATTGATTGTAAATCTTCGATTAGGAGTCACTTCAAGAATTTAGCGATTAGAGAGGAGTTTTAGGAACAAGAGATTTAGGAATTTTGTTAAGGAATTTATGGATCAAAATCAGAATTGGTTTTAGAACCCCTAGGTATAAATGTAAGCCTAAAAAGTAGAGACAGAGGTTAGATATTTTAGAGAGGCTAGATAGGTAGTTAAATACAGTGTGGTTTGAAGCCTACGGGTAGATTGTAAACCAAAGGCCACTGATATTGAAGATCAGGCCTGAGAGATAGAGCGTCTCGATATGAACTAGTTGTTTATATTTGCATACGTAGAGATTTATTCAGAACTGTATAGATGTGTGTAATAAGTATCAAATGATTGAATTACATGTGAGAGTGTGAGTCGAGTATTGATTAATGCATTCAGAGATATACATAGTTTATGTATGCAAGCAGAGTCGAGGTGGAGCACAGAGGAAAGGAGTGAACCAGAAGTTTGTAATGGAATTTTGAATCCATTAAGGATCATAATGGATTCTCGAACCCAAAGGAAGTCACGTAGCAAAAACAACAACGAACAGAAACCATTAAAGAAACCTCAGAGACCATAGAAACATGAAGAAAATGGCATAAAATCAAGATAAATAGGCAAGTGGAGAAATGAAGTGTTAACACTCAGTGGTCATTGGATCTAGAAGATCAACGATCGGGATTAAATCCAGTCGGTGAATGACTTTTAAAGTTATCGAAACCGAGTCTTGAAGAACTGCAATGAACAACTGCCGATTGATCGTGGACCGTTGGATCAAGACCAGGTAAACGGTCACGATTTAAATTGGAATTGCAGTTCAGAGATGCCAAGATACAGTGAAGGTGATTCAACAATGTCACAATATCGTTGATAGCAATAAATCGGCGATCGGAGTTCGGAATTATCGACAAATAGGGAAATTAGAGATCATAATGGTGTAGAGGAATGTGATATGCGATAGGAAGTGGACCTAATATCATTATAGCTGCAATTAGTGGGTTTTGAAGTCTGATATAAAGGTTATTGCATATCAGAAAGCAAAAGGTTCATGTATAATATGACCGTGGAGGCAGTGATATAGCGATTGCGATAAAGGCATATCTTGAGAGCTGTGTAAAGGCTTTGGAAAGGGCAGAAAGGTATGGTTATACATTGTTTTGTGAATATTTCTCTTATAGAAGGATGATAATAGAAATAAATCATAATGAAGGTTTCATGGGTTAAGTCCATGATATAGCCATAGTATAAGAGGGGTTGGTTATATGTGCGACTTAAGGTTATATTTATATGCAGCTAAGGGTAAACTATGGTTTATGAGGTGAATGAGTTCTGATATTAAGGAATGAAGGTTTATAAGGGTTAGATAGAGTTCCCATAGTAATGAAAGAATGGATTAAAATTTAGAATTTGTTAGTCTATAAATAATTTCGAACAGTTAGATAAAAGGCCTAAACCATTTATGCTTGAATATCTTGACTCCTTAGTGAGTTAAATTCCTGGGACAAATGTGCTTATGCATTTACATGAATACTATGGGTAAAGTAGGGGTAACCTTGTGTCATGTGGTATCAGAGCATAACTATGATTGAAACAACTGATAGCAGAGCTGTATTGTAATTAAAAAAAATTAGGTTTAAACAGAACAAAGAAATTCTATGTGAAGGAATTGAAAATAGAGTTACGTGTTAAGGTGTTTATGTAAGCGAGAGGGTATCAAACTTGAATCTGACAGATAGTAATCACACAGAAGAGATTTGTAGCAAAACTTGTAGATGCAAGAGATAGACGAGGATCCATTCAAAATGCAGAAGAATGGGAGAACAAGATTATACATAGATCTTGGAGGTAAGATAATGTGTTTTGTTTCAAATTGAAATTGAAGATTGTGGTTGCAGATGAAGTATCTTAGCGAAGAACGACAAGAGAAGTTGTGAGAGGAGAACCAGATGCATTCGTGAAGATAAAGGAAAATACTCTAAAGGAGAAGTGGTAGTCAACCTAAAGAACCCAACAAGAGATTGGATAGAGAGGACAGTTGAAGTGTTCTCAAGAGAGAGTGAAGGATTGCAGAAGCCTAGAAGGAGAAAATGTGTTGCTCAAGAGGAGGTTCCAGACAGAGGACCAGGCTTACCAAAATACTGAGTGAGGAGAGCTTCATGAGGTAATATTGCAGCAAGGAGGACTAGTTGTTGGAGAGGTTTTTTTGCAGCCCACAAAGGTAATTCCACAAATGATGTCTTTCTTATGGAGAGTATGATTACAGAGGTATGAAAATAGTAGCATGTTGAATGAATGTAATTTGGCACCAGATTATAGTAGTGAGACTGTAGAAGAACTTTTGAGATATTCTTAGAGATTGTAGTTGAACCTTATTCCAATAGAGGCTTGGAATAGATAGGGACAGAGGAGTCCTTAAGAGTAGTGAGTGTAGCAACCAGAGAGAGAGCATGATTACTCAGTGCAAGTTCTAAGGAAAGAGGACTTGGAGACTAGGAAGAGGAGAAGCTTGCTGAGAAGATAAACTTAGGAGGAAGTTGATTGGTTGCAAGTGTAAAAGCTCACACAAAAGAGAATATGACTATGGAATGTCATATGGAAGGTTTAGAACAAGGATACAAGATGAAGAAAGAGGATTCCAAGGTAAATGGCAAGAGGATGAGTCAAGTGGATATTGACAAAGAAATGGCTAAGATAAGAGGAGAACTTGATATGTTAATAATGCTGCTAGAGGAGAACCAAAGAAAAGGTTGGGTCTTGAGGAAAAACTTAGTGAGGTGGCATAAATTGTATAAATTACAGAGACGGTTACAAGAGAAGAGAAGTCAACATGTGAATACACAATTAGTAGAAGAGATAATGAAGCTTGAATAGGTACTGGGTGTTCAATTGATATCTAAAGAACTTAGAGGAGATGAATTGGAATTGGAAATGTCCATTTTTGAAGCAAAGTAGGTTGAAGTTTTGGGTGAAGAAGAAGGAATTATTGATGATTTTCTAAATTGTTGGACAAATGTAGACCAGTAAGAAAATGTGAAACCTTGTATTGTTGAAACTAATAATTTTGATGTGACTACAAGTTTTACAAAGGATGAGCAATCTTTTGAAGCTGTCAAAATTATGGAAGAGTATATTTCAAAAGATAAAAGCTTTGAAATAAGGGAGGATGGAGAATATATCTTAAATGAGAGAAGCAGTGATTTATTGTAGCATAAAGAATTTAATAATGCATTGATGTTTGAAACTGTGACAACACAGGAACAATTGCTTGTGAAAGAAGAGATGAAATTTAGTCTGAAGAGCTGATATGTAAAGCAACAATTGGGACTGTTGAACCTTGTAATTTTCAGATTGATAGTTTGTGTATAAATGCAGGAATCATAAGTAATGATGAAGTACTTATGAAGTGTCACAAAGAACTTGAATTGCTGGAGTATTTGCTGGGAAATTCAGAGTATGACAGTGTGATTGCAGAGGAAGGAGTTCACTACAGTGGAAAAGAGTAGAGAGATATCATTAGAGCAGATGGTATGGAGGAGAGACTAGCTCACTACAGTGGAAAAGAGTAGAGAGATATCATTGTAGCAGATGGTATGAGTGCAGGTTTAGTTTCAGATGCTGGAGGAAATTTTGCACAAATAAGCAGCCAAATAAAGATGTAAGAAGAATATTTTATGGAAGAATTTAATCCATGGAATAGAGATGTTCAATTGCTGGAGAGAATGTTGGATAGTCATGATTCAGTGCAGACAGAGATAATCTTGACAGAGGGCAAGGATGAAAGGGAGTTAGTTAAATTAAGTAAAACTAACCAACAACAGATTGAATAATTAGTGGACAACAACACTAACCTAAAGTAGAGAGAAAGAAATAGAAGTAAGAGGGAATGCATATACCAGTCAAAGGATGTGCTGGACATAGAGATTGAAGAAATGTGGCAGCTAATGATAAAACAGTTCATATGGAGGAAATTAATAGTAGTAGGAAGAATGATCACTCAGAGTATGAACTTGATTAACAAAGAAAGGAAAATGAAGAAGAAGACAACAAAAGTATAGGATCAGTAAAGGTACAAAGCATTTGGATAGCTACAAACTAAATTTTGGGACCCTGGAGGTTTTTCAATCAACTTATGAGGACACGTGATTAGGAAATTTTCTACTTTGGGAGTCTAATGCAGAAGCATTTAGGCCAAGAAAACTCATTCTATTTTAGTAGACATAGGGGTATTGTGTTTTCAAGGAAGTTGGTTTCCTAAGAGTGAATTAAATGTAATTATTAATGTTTTGAGTGATTTTAATGACAGAATCTAGAATAGAGAATTAATTGAATATTGTGAGGCATATTTTTAAATCTTCTCGAATATAGGAGAACATGAAGGATTTAGGATAGTTGACAGATTGAGGGATTTGAGAATTGATTGTAAATCTTAGATTAGGAGTTAGTTCATGAATTTAGGGATTAGAGAGGAGTTTTTAGAACAAGGAAGAGATTTAGGAATTTTATTAAAGAATTTATGGATCAAAACAAGAATTTGTTTTAGAATCCCTGGGTATAAATGTAAGCCTAAAAGGCAGAGACAAAGGTTAGATATTTTAGAGAGGCTAGATAGGTAGTTAATTAGAGTGTGCTTTAAAGCTTACGGGCAGATTATAAACCAAAGGCCAATGATATTGAAGATCAGGCCTGAGAGATAAAGATTGTTGATATGAACCAATTGTTTATATTTACATACACAGAGATTTATTCCAGAGCTATATATATGTGTGCAATGAGTATTAAATGATTGAATTATGTGTGAGTGTGTGAGTCAAGTATTGATTAATTCATTCACAGATCTACATAGTTTACATATGCAGGCAGAGTCGAGGCAAAGCATAGAGGAAAGGAATGAACGAGAGGTTCGTAATGGACATTGAAATCCACTAAGGATCAAGAAATGGTCCATGATGACATCTACTAAAGGAGCTTGAGAATTTCGTAATGGATTCTTGAACCCAAAGGATATCACACAGTGAAAACAACAAAGAACAGAAACCATTAAAGAAAGCCCAGAAACCACAAAAACCTAAAGAAAATGGCGTAAAACCAAAGTAAATAAGCAAGTGGAGAAATGAAGTGTTAACGCTCAGCAGCCATTGGATCTGCAAGATCAATGGTGGGGATTAAATTGCATTGATGAAATCCTTTTAAAGTTATCGGAACCGAGTCTTAAAGAAATATGATGAATGACTGTTGATTGAACATGGATTGTTGGATTAGGACCAAATCAATGGTCACGATTTAAATTGCAATCAGAAGTTAGAGGTGCCAAGAGATAGCGACGATGATTCAGTGATGTAGTGATATCGCCAATTGCGATAAATCGATGACCATTGTTCAAAATTATCAGCAATTGGGGAAATTGTAGATCAGAACAGTGTAGAACAATGTGATATGTGATAAGAAGCAGATATGATATTGTTATAGGTGCAGTTAATGGGTTTTGAAGTCCGATATAAAGGTTATCGCATATCGAACAGTGGAAGGTTCATGTGTAATATGACCATGGAGGTAGGGATGTAGCAATTGCAATAAAGGCATATCTCGAAAACTGTGTAAAGGCTTTGGAAAGGGCAGAAAGGTATGGTTACGCATTGTTTTGTGAATATTTCTATTATAAAAGAATTATAATAGAAATAAAGCATAATGAAGGTTTCGTGGGTTAAGTCCATGATATATCCATAGTATAAGAGGGGTTGGTTATATGTGCGACTTAAGGTTATGTTTATATGTGGCTAAGGGTAAACTGAGGTTTATGAAATGAATGAGTTCCGATATTAAGGAATGAATGTTTATAAGGGTTGGATAGAGTCCTAGTAGTAATGAAAGGATGGATTAAAGGTTAGAATTTATTAATCTATAAATCATTTTGGACCATTACATAAAGGGCCTAAATCATTGATGGTTGAAGATCTTGACTCCTTAGTGAGTTAAGTTCCTGGGAGAAATGTGCTTATGCATTTACATGCATACTGTGGGTAAAGCAGGGGTAACCCTACGTCAATCTGTGACCAAGTATGCATCATCAACAACATCATATTGTTCCATAGTACTCATCCCCTTGACCTCATTAAGGTCATCTAGACCTTTTGTAGCACAACAAAACATATTTTCATGCATCAAAAAAACATGTGAGAATCAAGCATAAAATCATAAACTATAATAGGGAATTTTAGCATCATTCATCAACATCATCAATATGTAAAGTATTCCATGTCCCCAAGTATCATCCAGTATATGTAGCAGTGGTATATTAATAATCATATCTTTATGAAACCTTCAAAAACATAAATCGGCCCAAATTCTTCATGCAATAAGAAAGACTACTTCAATATCATCCATAAGATCCCCTTTTCTAACTCATAATTATAAACTACTCATCACATAGGCTTCAGCCATGATAGCATCATCATCATCAAATAATTATAGCATGAGATAATGAGATCTACATGTTCTTTCCACAAAGAATAACAATGGTCCATATTATCATTAAAAAGTCTTTTATCATCACAAATTTGATTAGTGGCTCAAACAATATATAAGTGTCATCCATAATTTCACCAAAAGAAACTCATGCATTATGATAGCAGCATAGCATCATTCAAAAAATTCAATAACATGAGTATATTTAGTAGCATCACCAATGATAAGCATCCCTATGTACCTACAAATTCTCAAGAAAACATAATGTCAACAATGCACGATTAGAAGTATAGAAAATCCTCCCCCTGAACTTGTGCCAACTATATACTATCAAGTCTAATCAAATAAACTCATCCATCAGTAAGGACATCAAAGAAACTTCATCAATCAAAGATCAATCAAAGCATAAATATCATATTACAACAATTCATAAACCATCAATACCACTTCCAAGTAGCATCCACTGCTATATCCAACAACATTAGAACAAGAAAGCCAAATGGTAATTGTCTAAAGCATATCAGAGTCTTCCCCTAAGTTTTTCCTACTATTTCTTCATCATATAGAAACATTCACAACTGTATGGATATTAACTCACGAATATACGTGACTTCCCTTCACAGGATCTACCTACAGAAAATAAAACGTTGAATTTTCATAACCACAACCCCCCCTAAGTGTGCACTGCCTATACCTCTTTAATATTACTACATCAGATGTACTGTTAGTAATCATGAATATTAAAAAACCATGGGAATCATTATGAATATATGTATATCTCCCCCTGAAATTATACATCACTGGTCTTGAGCACCTGATAATCATGTTTTGTTCTCACGTCATGTCTGCAATCATAGTTAGGAGTATTCTTTTAAGATTAGTGGACTGTAATCGACATTATTTTCTTTTACTCTGAATTTGAATCCTCCTCATATCTGCAAGAATCCAATTCATTAAGCGCATATAACTTGTTTCGGTTTCTATATCCTCTTGCTATGACCTTGCCAGATTTGTCAACCATAAATTTCCATTTGGTTGATGTGAATACAATTAAATTTCCTTTATCTTCCATTTGACCTAGACTTTAAATATCATGCTCTAGTCCTTGAACTAATAAAGCATCAACTTCTCCTCTACGTTTATTAATTTTTTCTCTACCTTTTCCCAAAACTTTTGCTGGAGCATTATTTCCAATAATAACCTTACCATATTGATCTTTTTTTAGAGGCTCCATTTTACTCTTATCTCAATTCATGTGATGAGAGCATCCATTGTCCATGTACCATTCTTATTCTTATTCAAATGAGTAGAGAGAAACACTGCACCTTATATGTTCTTATTCTTTCTTCTTATTATGAGAAATGTTGGTGGGTCTATCTTTTTCAGGTCTCATCAGTATTCTTCTTTCATTGCTTGCCATGTTGATTCATAGATTTGTTCCTACATTCTTTTGTGACATGCCCAAAATTGTTACAAGCATAACATCTTATATGAGCAGAGGGGTCATAATATTTATGTTTCATATTCCTTCTATTGCAATCAATAGCTTTGTGACAAAATATATTGCAATAAGAACAATATCTGTTAAAGAGGTTGGACTACCTGGAAGCTAATGATGTTTTTGTGAAGCAGTTATTTGCTTGTGATTAAAACAATCTACTTCTACAGTTGGCTACAACGTGCCCATAATTATGACATATAAAACGTTCAAAATTATTGATTAGAGGAGAGAATCGATTAACATTTTTGTAGTTAGGAGTAAATGATTTTCTTTTAATATTATTTTCCTTGGTTGTTGATCAGGTTGACTTCTTTATCTCTTTGTTGAGAATTTCAGGTTTTTCATTGCTACCCTTTAAATCCTTTGCATTAGCTTGTGAACTAGACTCTCCTTCAACAATTTCTTGAAAACCAAGACTATATTTGATGCTGGGAGACCTTTGACTACTAAGATTATTATCCAACATCTTATTACTATCTTGAAATCTCAAATGTTTGTTTTTCTCTTCTAATTTATGTGTTAGAATGTTTACCTCAACCTCCATTCTTTGATATTGCCTTTCATTTTCTAGATATTGGTTGTACATTCCTTTTTCACCGTTCTTCCTTCTTCCAATTGCTCCTTTATTTTGAAAATCTTTTCTTTTAGCCCATTTTCTTGTTCTTCAAATGCTTGAAGTAGTTATTCATTCCTCTTATCTAATTTCTCAATATTTTATCTTAGATAGATGATCTCAACTTCAATGCCTTCACAATAATGTTTAGATTCCACAACAACATTTATTGATTTAATGTAATCCTTGTTATCATATACCTGCAACTTATCTTTAATATTAAAAATATTTTTCAAAGCAAGATCAAGTTTTGTTCTAAGATCAAAACTTTCTTCTAACTTCTCTTCTCCTTGTAGTATTTAACCCCATACAAAAATTTCCTGCATACGAATTCTAAAACACAGAAAATAAAGAATGTGAGAGCATAACACATAAAACACATATACACAAAGATTTTCCCCTAGATCCCAAAACTAGGACTACCAACTTGATTTTTCATTATGTTCCTTTCCATGTTACAATACATGTTTATACACGTCGATGCATCCAATGCCATGGTCCGAACACCATCGCGTCCAAAAACATAGGTAGGTCTACCCAACCTAATATAGGGTCCGAAAAAAATTCCCCGGAGCACTACCCCGGACACCGTAGAGGGGGGCTACCCACCCCCGTCAAACCCCCTATGACCTCCCCACTGTGCAATTAGTGCAACAAAGCGAGGGATCTTCCCCCCCTCTAATCCCCTGGTTAACTAAGTGGGCCAGTCGTCAAAAGAATATAACACAACCAAACATTCTCCCACTTGTTGTTTTCTTTCCACAACGGGCACAGGAGAGCTGAGTCATGTATCTAGCCCTGCAACACCCATTATTTCTCTACACCAAGAGAAATTCTCAGAGCTCACAAATTTTGTCAATGCATCTGCAATATTCTTCAAAGTGTCCACCTTTACCAACAACACCTTTTTTTCTTCTATCATATCCCTCACAAAGTGGTACTGAACATCAATGTGCTTTGTCTCTGAATGATAAGCAGGGTTCTTTGCTAAGAAAATTGCGCTTTGAATATCACAGTCTATCCTTATAGCTCCCTATACTAACCCCATACTTGAACAAAATATCTACAACCAAATTTCTTCGTTGCTTGCATGAGTGGCTGCAATGTATTCTGCCACTATAATTGATAGTGCCACTACAGATTGTTTCTTACTCATCGAACTGATTGCACCTCCAAATAGGTTAAACACATACCCACTTGTAGATCTTCTCTGACCCAGATCTCCAGCCCAGTCTGCATCAATAGAGCCACAAATATCCAAAACTTTGTCCAATCGTGGTATTCCTTGGTAGCACAAACCATAATCACTAGTTCCACATAAATACCGAAAAACCCGCTTCACTGATGTCCAGTGCTCCTTCCCTAGTTTTGACATAAACCTACTCAATACTCCCACTGCATGTGCAATGTCTAGTCTAGTACAAACCATAGCATACATTAGGCTACCGACTACACTTGCATATGGAACACAAGACATGTCCTCTTCCTCTTCTTGTCTCTTGGGACACTGTTTAGCAAATAACTTCACAGATACAGGAATAGGAGCCTTCACCGGTTCACTGTCGTACATATTAAACCCCCGTAGTATCTTCTCGAAATACTTCATCTGGTTTAACCAGAGCTTCCCTTTTACTCGATCGCTTTTAATTTCCATGCCCAAAATTTAGTTTGCGGCACAAAGATCTTTCATGTTGAATTTGGAGGACAATTGGGTCTTCAAATCATGGATAATCTCTTTTTCATTTCCAACCAGCAACATATCATCTACATACAAGACTAGATAAATAACACAGTAACCAATTAATTTAAAATACACATAGTGATCTTATTTTCTTCTCGCGAAGCCAAGTCCCCATATAAATATATGAAATTTCTAATACGACATGCTTGGTGACTATTTTAACCCATGTAAAGACTTCTTTAACTTGCATACCAGTTCTTTCTTACCCTTCACCGTAAAACCTTAAGGTTGCTTCATCAAGATTTCCTCTTCCAAAACCATGTGAAGAAATGTTGTCTTCACATCCATCTGTTCTACCTCAAAATCAAAAGCAACAACAACATATAAAAGTAATCTAATAGAAGCTACCTTGGCCACAAGAGAAAAAATATCACCAAAATCAATTCCCGACACCTAGGAATAACCTTTTGGTACCAACTGAGCTTTGTATTTCTCGACCTTTCCTTTTTCATTTGTATTCTTCTTAAACACTCATTTGTTGCCAATGGGTTTCCTTCCAGCCGGCAACTCCACCAAATCTCAAGCCTCATTTTTGTGCAAATATTCCATTTTATCAGCCATGGGCTCTTTCCAGAGTTTTCCATCCTTTGAATCTACTACTTCCTTCATAGTTCTAAGATCATCATCAGTAACAGATAAAGAAAAATTTGAATAGAAAGCAAATGGACTATACCTTTCCATCTGCCTTCTTTCTCGAACTGATCTTCTCATGCCTAGAGTTTGTGGCTCTTCATCTTCTGACTCCTCCTCTCCTGTAGAGTCTAATTCTTCCTCATTAAGCTCAAACTCTATCTTCTTAGGTTCCTTTCATTGGAATTCATGTTTAATAACATATTTCACCTCTCTGAACACCACATCTCAGCTATACATAACCTTCCTTGTTACTAGGTTCCAAAGCTTATAGCCCTTTAAACCATCCTTATACCTAATAAAGATGCATTTTTCAGATTTACTATCCAACTTGGCTCTTTTCTCCTTTGGAACATGTACATATGCATGTTGGGTCTTCGATTTGTCCTATTTTTTTATCTATTTCTCTCATGTCATAGATTGGCTAAATGATTATTTTAAGAGTATTTTCTTTGTTTTAACATGATTAAAATAACATTAATGTGAGTTTAATTAAGGCTTGTATGTTGCAAGATTAAAGCTAGTTTTATTATACTATGGGGCATGCCTATGAAAGTGCATTCACATGCCTGCACCATTGCACTTACCTGCCTGCACCATGCATTGAGATTCCTTCACTAGTTACAGTGGCTTCCTACAATATGTTGAACTCAAACCTGGTCTTATGCTCTGTTCATGAAAGTAGTGGTATTTTGTTAGCAGCATGCAAACTCTTACACTAATGTCATTGTGTTTGAAGTTGTGCCTGTTTCAAACCCTCCATTTACAAGGATCGAATTATATCAGTTTTTGACTTGTATCAGGATTTGGTTCCTTGGCTTATTATTGAAACATTCATGTAAAATATGTAAGCACCTGGAATTAATTGTACACCACCCATCAGAAGGAAAAAACTAAAATGGCCGAGAAGATAATTTCATTTGTGCTGGTGTTGTCATTATCATTCATAGCTTCAACTATCGCCAATAAACAACCTTATGTGGTGTACTTAGGAGGAAAACATGATGAAAATGTGGACTGCCAATTGGTAACTGAATCTCATCATGAACTTCTAGCATCAGTTTGATGAAGTAACGATGCCACCAAAGACAACATCTTGTACTCATACAATAGAAACATAAATGATTTTGCTGCTACTCTTGATGAAGAGAAAGCTCTTAGTCTCTTAAATCTACTGCAAGTATTGTCTGTATTTGCCTGCCAAACAAGTTATTGCTTCAGTCAGATGCAGATGACGGGCATGGTCAAAAGAATTTGAGTATCCTAGGTCAAACAGTGTAGCGCTAAAACCTCCAAATCCTTCATCCCATTCTTGTATTCAAATTAATGGCAAAGAGGTTTTTTGTTTTGCAGTAAACCATGCTCCAAAGGTAGTAATGGAAGAAGCTATGGCAAGTTCACATTTGGACTGGTTGTTGCTTCATCATGTAAACTAGAGGATTATTAGTGCTATAGCTGATCGGCTGCATATTCAACCTAATAGGGTAGTAACAAATTCATTTTATTATGGTAACAACAGTGATGCATCTACTCCTCTGGCGCTTTTTGAGATATGCACTAAATCTCTGATGCCTACTGGAGAGAAGCTAATGTAAGGAGGAAATTGATTAAGCCAAATCACTCCACTCCAGGAAAAGAAGAACGATTTAGCAAAATCATTCCCTCTTTTGACATTCAGTTGGAAACCAACTTTATTGATGGAAAATTGTTGATATATGCTTCCTCTATTCCAATGAGCTAATTAAAATCCAAAATTTTAATTTAATGCTATATAAGATATTGTTGGGAGCAAGAACGAAGGGTTAGTCAATTAGTTGATTAATAAGACAGTGATCCAGCCAGGAACAATGTGCGGGAGAGGAAGGTGCAGAAGGGAAGAGGAAATGTCCCAATGTAGCCTCATGCAATTCATCAGCTATGGACTGCTCCTCTAGTATTGTTGGAGTTAAGTGATGTCTGCATAATGTAAAAACTATTTTGAGTAGTCTATTGAAGCAATTTCCCAACATCTTCTATTTAATTATCTATTGCATCTAATGATTTCTATTTTTGTGTGATCTAGGCACTGAAAGAGGGTGTGAGCCAGCTGGGTTGACCACTAGACTAGCTCGACACTGCTCTCATCTTTTAAGCTAGATAGCATTTCAATTCTTTCTTGTTTTATGTGTGAATTTGATTTATTTACAACTTATTTCCACCTTCAATTAATGGCATTTAACTTGCTGCAACGTTTTCCTTTCAGCTCTAAACTTCATTGATATACCACATTAAGAAATTAATCATGTCTTTGAGATTTGTGCTTACATTTGGGATATTCCCCAGTAGATCTTATTTGCAAGATCTGCTTATGCGTTGATAAACTGTAATTGATTTATCTTGCACAACATGAAAACGATGTGAGTGATTATGGTTTTGATGTACTGACATATTCATTTAAAAAATGCTTACAAAAAACCATATGATGCTTGTATGCCATGGAGCCTATATTAATGAGAACAAATTGCGAACAATAATATTTACTTTCCTTTAACTTCTAGATAGTTCTCCATGATTTATTTAGAGGACAAGGAAGATGAGAAAATCATATTAATCTAATTTCTTTCATGAGTTCATTTACATAGTAAATTTCCTTGTTATGTTGCTGATGCTTTCAAGTTAACTTTACACAGAATTAGTACATGCATAATTAATGTAGGTAGAATTAGTGCAAGCAGAACGGTTTTGAATTGCTTCCAACATTTACAGTCTTTTTGTTACTATGCCGACACTACTTTATTTATAGTTCAATTTTCCCTTCTGTTTGCTTGTAATTAGAAATTCATTTCGCATTGATTGCTTGTATTCCCTATATGATTTTGATTGTGTGGATTGATGTTTTCTTGAATTCTCTTTAGTACAATATTTCATTTATTGATGAGATTAATACGCAAGATAGACTAGCATTTATTTTGCAGGTTGTAAGGGGCTTTCTCTGGAATTTTCAGTGCTGCGTCTCAAACTTCGTGAACTTTCCCGATTAACAATTTCAATGTTGGTAAATTTATAAGCCCTATACTTCACCCAACAATGCACCACATCAAAATACCCTCAAATGTGAAAGAGAGAGTTTCTTACCAATCCATACCTCTTGTGGAGACTTTTCCTCCAATGCTAATGAAGGTGATCTATTGACGAGGTAACATTTTGTCTCCACTGCCTCTATCCAGAATTCCTCTCCTAACCCGACACCACTGAGCATGCTTCTTTCCCTTTCCATCAACTTCTTGTTCATACTTTCAACTACTCCATTTTTCTCAGGTGTGTATGGAGTAGTCGTATGTTGTGCTATACCACACTTCTTACAGAGTTCTTAAAATTCCTTACTTCAAAACTCTCCAATGTTATCTGTCATCAACACCTTTAACTTCTTCTCTGTCTGCTTTTCCACCAGAGCCTTAAATTCTTTAAAACTATCAAGGACTTCAGATTTCTTCTTAAGGAAATATATCCATGTATTCCTTGAGAAGTCATCTATAAATGATACATAGTACACAGACTTACCCAGTGATGGAACCTTCATAGTTCCAAGCACATCACTGTGCAAAAGTTTTAATATATGTTTCTCCCTCTTATCACTAGAGGGGAAACTCACTTGATTCTGCTTCCCATATACACAATTTTTACGAAAATCAAAATCTAGAGATTTATTACTCATACCTTCTACCATACCTTTACAATGAAGTATTCAAAGGCCCTCCTCTTCAATTGTCCAAGCCTTTGATGCCACAACATGATCTTCTCTCCAGAGACCACTATATTTTTTTCTCCACTTTTAGGAACCATAGAATTATTGCACCCGTCAATAACAGTGCTACCGTGCAGCTTGTATAGAGTTCCAATCTAAATTCCCCGCATCAATGCTAGTGCTCCCTGAACCATCTTGCAGGTATCCTTATCAAATATTGTTTTTAAACTTGCATCATCTAGCTTGCTTACGCAAATCATATTTCTGGCCAATGCAGGAATATGCGGAACACCTAAAGTGTTCTAACCATTCCACCTTGCAAATTTAACTTTACTTTTTTGTGACCAATGATTCTAGCTTTCCTGTTGTCCCCCCAAGAAGACATCAACACCATCATATTTCTCATACTCGCAAAACCACTCTCTATGGGGAGTGAAGTGAATGGATGCACCTGAGTCAATCAACCATGTCTCATGATCTACATGTGTACTTGAAGAAACCAAGTACACATCCCCACCTTCATTTGAGGTGGTTTTTGCCTCTACAGAAGGAGCATAATTAGATCCCTTTCTTTTTTTAGGAGCTTTAGATTTACAGTCCCTTTCATAGTGCCCTTCCTTTCCACATTTCTATCACACCACATTTATAGGTTTTCCTGGAGATTTAGATCTCCCTCTAGATTTATATCTCCCACTTGATGACTTAATTTTTTTTGTTCTAGGACAATCCTCGTACAGACAAGGCATCACCATTCTAGCTCTCCATATTCTTCCATCTCATCTCCTATGTTAGCAAGGATGGGACTATTTCTTCAAACTACAAGGAAGTTGCATTACTACCTATTCGAATAACCAGACTATCCCACGAATCTGGTAGACAACACAAAAAGCTAATGCACTTACCTTCATCTGAAATTTTAATATCAACAAATAATAACTTTACCTCAGTGTTAAATGTGTTCAAATTCTCTGTCACCAAGTCTCCATATTTCATCCTTAGGTTATACAACTTTTTCCATAGGAAGAGTTTATTCACCAGAGACTTAGATTGGTACAAAGTCCCTAACTTGTCACACAAAGCCTTAGCGATATCTTCCCTTGATACATTCAACAATAATGAATTTGAGACACACAATTGTATTGTGCTCTTTGCCTTCCAATCCAACCTCTTCCATTCTTCATCTGACACTCCCACTGGTTTAGTACCTGGATATATTGTGATCCACTAATCATTATCCACCAACAGATCCTCCATCTTGAGTTTCCACAAATCAAAACTTTGACCATTAAATTTCTCTATCTCTATCTTTCCATTGCTCACCATCTTCTTTCACCACCAGAATCGATCCCGTATATCTCCCACTGAACAAGGTCTACCACACGCCCGAGCGAAACCCCTTAGCAACAAAGGCATCCCCTTGAAGCCAAAACTGCTCCAATACCAGATGTAGGTTTTACCCTCGTAAAAAAAGTACCTGCATATGAATTCTAAAACACATAAAATAAACAATGTGAGAGCATAACACATAAAACATATATACACAAAGATTTTTCCCTGGATCCTAAAACCAAGACTACCATCTTGATTTTTCATTATGTTCCTCTAAATGTTACAGTACATATTTATACATTCCGAAGCATCCAATACCATGGATCAAAAACCATAGTGTCCAAAAGGATGGACCAAAAACCATCGCGTCCAAAAGCATGGACCAAAAACCATCACATCCAAAACCATAAGTAGGTCCACGCAACCTAATATAAGGTCCAAAAAAAAATTTTCCCGGGGTAGCAAGGGGAATTACCCACCCCCCTCAAACCCCCTATGGCATCCCCACTGCATAATCACCACAATGAAGGGAGGGCTCCGCCCCCTTTCTAGCACCTTGGTTAACTACACGGGCTAGTGATGGAAAGAATATAACACAACCCAACACTTCTAAATCAAGAACTCCATCTGACATAACAAAGGTTGTTTTGTTATCATGTTCATTTTTTAACACATGCTTAGGGATAGGATTACCTGGTAGTTCCCTTAATGAGGAATATTCCTTTGGGATTTCTTTATGGATTTCTTGTAGCTTATCCCACACTTTCTTTGTAGTTGTATAATGCATAACCTTATTTGAGATTGAATCAGGTATGCTATAAAATATCTCACTTAAAGCCTTATTTTTCTTTTGCACTTCCTCGTCTCATGGAGGAATATTGGTGGAGCCATTGCTACTAGATACCAAACAAAAAGTTTCATTAAATTAGACTTCACATTTTATTTCCATTGTTGATAATTATCTTTTATTAGTATAGACACATATGCATTGTCCATTGTTTCTCACTTGCCTTGATATTATGCTTCTAGAGTGATTATTTTTTAATTTGTTTTCTTTTTAGAGTGCTCAATTTCACTTTTACCCATGAGTGCAAGTTCAGTTGTTTCACTGCCATCATCACTATCATTATTGCATAGACAAGGAAATGGATTTTAGTTAGAACAAAATCCCATACCTAATAATTTTGTATTATTGTCCTCTGCATTCTTGATCAAAAGAAAACCGGGTGATCCGAAACATGAATATTTGCTGACATCTGTAACTGCCACTACATCTGATATATTACTATCAATGTTTTTTGAATCACTCCTTTGAGATATCTTATTCATCATCTTGATTATTTTAATTCCAATTGTTGGGAAAAATACTTAGAGGGTGGGGTGGGGAGGGGGGTTGAATCAGTATTTTAAAAATCACTTAAAATTTTCTTTTCATATTCATATTTTTGTAAGTCGCTATACTAAAGTGAACCTGCGTATGTACATGACTGTTATGAAGACAAATAGTGTATATGCAGTTAATTTTCTTTTCAGTTCATTCATCTTCTATTTAACTTGAAAAAGTGTATCAATACTTCAATAGGAATTATTAAACAATAATAATGTTAAGTAAGAACAAAATACACCATCATCCATAAGAAACACATCAACAGACATGAACACTAGGATTTTTAAGTGGAAACTGAATGTGGGAGAAAACCACCATCGTTGTCATCTTTGTCTTCTTTTTGGTATAAATAAATAATATTTAAAATATTCTATTCGAACGGACTCATGCCAGTAAGAAGGAGCTCACCTACAAAAGCATACAACCTTCTGTTGTTCTCCAGCACCAACTGGAAGGGGGCTCCAACCCCCCGATCTCGTTTATCGACACCCACCAGAAGGGAGCTCCTACCCCTTAATACTCAAAAAATCACCTTCATCATTCTTCTGTCTCTAGACTAACATGCCTTTGTTCATCTTGTTACCATTATGTTAACATATTTAATAAGTGGGTTGCCATAAAGGAAAACACATACACATCGTGCTACAAGTAGGTTTCCATTAAGGACAACACATTAGTCATAATGCCAACATCGATTAGTGATACCTAATAGATCTAATATATTTGGGAAATCTGTCAATCTTCCGTGAGTAGTGAAATTCTATATCGCTAACAGTATATCCAAAATATTGTGGATCATGGAATTTGCATTGAATGTTTCTTTTTATCTTCGCCAATTATAGAAAAGAATGAGTCATTTTATCAAACTAGTCAAAAGTGAGTTGGAGCGAGGCAAGGAATTTGTTGAAATTGAGCTATGAAACTTTGGTTAGAATCTTGATTCACTGTCCAAATGAGAAATAGATAAACAAGGATTTCCCAATGTTGATCTGATGATGTAGATGAAGGCTACATGGTCTAGGAAAATCAGAACATTGGAAGAGATTATTTTCCATTGTGGAAACATAGAAAATAAAAGAGAATATGCGTATGTCAAGGAGGTAGTGATTATTCAGAATTTAAATGGTCCTTCTATGAAATATGAATCTAGATTAATTTCATGGGATAAGTTGATGTTTGATTTATAGAATTTCAAATAATCGTAGGTAACAAAGTTTGATCATATAACTGATTTTAGTGAAGAGGAAATTAGCAAATGTATAATTACTTTCTCTATTGTTAACGAAGAGTACTCTATCTCATTTTTTAAATTGCAACAAGAAACAAAAGGAATTGACGAGGATATATTCAATGAAGGAGTTAAGAAATACATTACTCTTGCTCCAATGAAGGAATTCATCAGAGCTAAAGTGAGGGAGTTTGTTGAAGGAATCTTGATTGCGAGACATAACTAAGAGTTGAAGAATATTAGACTTTTCTTTTGCATATTGTAAGTGTTTTAATCCAATGCAACATTTTTTTTTCCATCAAAGAATTTAAATATTTAGAGCTTATGTATGAACTATTATGGAATATTCTAATTTCAGAATGTACTTCCTTGTTATCTGTTACAGATGACTATTGAAGATTGTAGTTGATGGGATTGCAATCATAGTTGTCACTCGTACACCTTTGAAATTCAATTATTGACATTTTCATAAGTCCTTTATGCAAAAAATTATATTTCCTAGACGATGGCTTTGTGATCATAACATATTTGAATTATGATTACTATTTTTTTCTTTGTTTGCTAATTATGTGAACAATTGTGAAATATAATTTAACATGGGATGTTTTATGGACCTAAGTCGTTGAACGTAGAAAATAAAATAATTAAAATAAAATAAAAAGAAAAAAAAAGAATTAAAGAAAATTTACCAATATTTTCCTTGTGATTTTATATTTTACCTAGTGTTCTGTAATGAATAATAGTTTAAATGCATTTCCGTTTACTCTATTCTAATACTGAATTTTTTTACCATTTATTTCAATAATTCTTAGATTACGTTTTACATGTGAAGATGTATATATTGCATCAGTTGTCAGTATCATTTGAATCTGAATACAATTCACTATGTTGATAACTATTGAGGGTTGTTAGGCTAGAAAGTGTTAATATTTTTTTGGAGTTGTCTTTATTTATGAATGCATTTAAAAAAGTGAAAATGGCACACATCATTGTTTCATCATACGTAATTTTCATTATGCTAGAATTAAGATAGGGTTTAGATCATGCAAGGGAAACTTCTTGGTGTGAAACATCTGCATATTAACATATGATCTTAATAATAAATAAAAATATAATTATACATTGAACTATGATATCTTCATTCTATAATGGTCAATTGCTAACTAGTTTCCATAAGCGATTTTCTTATAGATATATGCAAATTTTTTTCTTAAAGAAAATAAGTTTTTAGATAAGATCTACTGAACATAGAAACTTGTTTTATTGTGGAAACCTTTATGTTGTAAAAAATCCCATATTAAACCTTATGTTGCAAGTCATAAAATTTACAACAGCCAATTGTAAATGAGTATTTTCTAAATGTTACTAGATACAAAACTAGATGTATGAAAGTGGTTGTGCATGTGTGGACACTTCTTAATGAACAAATGCATCTGTGGAATTAAGTATTTACACTAGTACAAAATGACTAATTAGTTACTCAAAAAACAACTAAAATTTTCATATAAAGGACAATTGTTTGGTCGGTGACCAATAGTAGCTAATTTACAATACCATACCAACTTTTAGTCATTTTTAGCTTAGTCATTAATTGGTTGTCGCAATCGTATTGCCTAGTAATATATTTACTCATTAATTTGGTCATTAATTTAGTCATTGATTTAGTAATTAATTGCCACAATTAATCACCAAATATACAAAACAATATTTTACTATACGACCACTCGAGAAAACCAATTAATGACCAAAGAAATATGATCAAAATGTTGGTAATGTTATAAGATACTGTAAATTAGCTACTAATAGTCATATATATGCAAATTTTAGTCATCATTTTAAACCAATTAATGACCAAAGAAATATGACTAAATTTTGGTCGTGTTATAAGATACTGTAAATTAGCTACTAAAAGTTATATATATCCAAAATTTAGTCGTCATTTGTAATCACAAATTTTTCATTTGGAGTAGTCATTTATCTTTTTTTGGTAGTTTCATATTCTAGATAAATGTCTTTCGGATTAATCACAACCTTAGGATTTGGTTGACGTTTTGAACCAACTAATGTGATCACAAATGTCTTAGTGTCATATTCATTGTATAAATGACCAATTTAGTAGTTTATATTCATTTCATTTACTTTCATTAATAATCATTATAAACAACTAATTTAGTCGTATATTCATTTTATTTGTATTCATCATTAATCAATATAAACTACTAATCTAGTAGTTTCAGATTACTTTTATGTTGATTATTAATCAACATAAACTAATTAGTATGATTTTGCGACTACATTAAAAAGATTTGTCATACAATATGCATGTCCATCTAATATGCAAACACAAAGTTACATATGTTAATTACAACACTATATAATATCAAGTGCAAGTATAAATAATTTCAAATATATAAATCGTATTCTATAAAATGTCAAATATTACAATATGAGTTTTCAACTTAATATTGGTTGGACTACAATTTACACATGAAATATTATTTCATCACTTCATAATGTTATCATTGTGTTGTCAAGGTATTACAGGTGAATTCTCCTACACTGAAGAATTAACCATTAGTCTCGATGTGTGTTGCTTAAGTCGTATATTGGATCTATGGGTATACCCGTTCTCTTCACTCTCTCTTTTTGCATTTATAGCTCTAGTGTTATTTCTCTCCTCTTTCTTCAATTCTTGCTTCTTACCATCAATACTGAGTTCCTTTTCTAAAAAATGAAAGAAGATACAATGTAGGGTATAGGACATGAAAGATGATGGACACTACAATATAAGGTAATGTAGACTATAAAGACTTTATACAACATATAACTCAACATCAACAATGTCAATGTCATTTTTCCCTATAAGAGGAAGAAACTAGAACAAGTTTTCTTTAGTTGGGTGATAGTGGCCTCTATATGGCCAGATGACCTATATAAACAAAGAAAATAAAACGCCATCATAGAAAATAATGTCTTAGTAAACTTAGTATTCAACCTTCATAGAAATATTAGACACAATCATTCCAAATAAGCTACATGTTAGAAATTTGAAGTTGTTGTTGGTGTCACAAATTGCTGTATTTTTACCCTATTCCCATAAGCCTTAACCCTTGTTTTATCTCTATTTAACACTCTCATTCCTGCACTAGTCCAAGATAACCATCTATTCCTACATATACTTCATATTTCATAACTAAGATTTATTAAGTGCTTTATTAATTACTTTACATCGATTTCATACATTTTAGTATGTCTTGTAACTTATGTTTATCTTTCCTAAAAGTAATTAAAGAACTAAGTGTTAATCATTATTTAGTGTGATTAGTTCTGACAGATTCCTACACCACCAACAAGTTTCTCTATGATCTCTGTCATATTCCATAAGGGCGATTTTGATCCACGACTCCTAGTTCGGTTGCAGACTATCTGAGGATGGACATTGGCGGCATATAGTCAAAGATGGTTGCGAAGAATATCGTTTACGACCAGTAAAGTATGTGCCTTATCATAACGATCAGTCGGTTTTGCAATGATGTTTGTTAATCCATTCGACCAAAAGGCTTGAATAGAAGATGACTATTATTAGTAGAATATGGCTAAGGCCGGGAGACTATATATAATGTAAACTGTAGGTAGAGCCAAGCTAGCGATCTCTGAGTTATAATTTTGTTTACTTTGTAATTTTGCATTGTCATCGGTTTTGGGCTGGACTCAGACTATCATGTATATTTTTTAACCAAGCTAATACAAGGAATGCACCATCTTTTCTTCACGCTTTGTATAATTTCTATTTAATGGATGATTAAGTGTTGAACCGTTTCGTTTCCTAAACGAGAAACAAGCTAGTTGGCTAGGGCCCAGGCAACCCAACTCGTTTACCCTTGTTCTTTCGCCATTTAAAAAGTTTCTTTGAATATTTATTCATTTGCAGTTGTGTGGCTTTGATTGCTCTTATATTTATTTCAGAGTTCTGAGTTAAATTCATTTCATAGTCAAGCATGAATGGATCCATAGTTTGGAAGTTTAATTAAGTTTATTTCTTTCCTACAATTCTTTCCTACAAATTACTTTCTTGCAATTTCCTTCCTGCAATTATTTCCCTAAAATTTCCATCTTAGTTTGGTTCCACTTGGGTCGTGTAGGAAGATTCTTCTTGTACCAGTGCATGTAGTTTCCTACATTCGGATTTTACTTTACAACAAGTGTTAAATTCATTTTCCTGCTTATAATTTCATTCACTCCTGCAAGCAAACAGATTGTCAATTCAAGTAGTCATTCTCAATGTTAAGAATTATACTTCTAAACGATCTTTACATGACTTAAGAAAGAACATTATTACAAACACCATAATTTATACTTGTAGTTTATGACTCAAGGAAAAGGAACAGAGATGTTATAAGTGAATTGTAAAAAGCTAGTTGATGCATGCAAATTACTTTGGCTGCTACTTGATTATTTCAAATTATTTTGTATTTGTGAAGTTTACTTTCATTTCAAAATTCGGTTGATTAAAGCATTATTTTTGACATGTAATTTATCTCAAAATATAGTTTGCAATTGCAATTCTTTTCAACACGTCCTTTATATCTTTGAAAAGTAAATTGGAAACTTTGGTGAAGCAATCTTTGTCTCTGTGGAAGAACCAGTCTCTTGTCACAAGAATAGAGTGCTCTAAGCTTTGAGGCTTATATCACCTCCACAATGACATAAGTCTTTAGTAGAGAACATAAAATATATTTTTTTTATAGGAGTATTGTACCTGCACTAACGCAAGTAGATTCCAATAGTACAAGAACAAGTTTCATGGTCTAGAAGGAAGATCAATTGGGAAACAGATCTTTGCAAGGGGCCAATTGTTAAACTTTTAGCCATCTATACTAAATATAAACATGGTATTTCATTTGAGAATTTAAGATTGCTCCCATTTGTGTGAATGTTCCTTTACTTGATTTCCTCGCAAATTATTCTTTTACATACTAGCACTAGAATTTCTTTGGTGCCGATTGTCTTTATGATTGTTTTCTATCCGATTCTGCAACATTTCATTTAAGAAGTAGGATTAGGAATAGGAAAAGTTCATACTACTTTTGGCATTTCCTGTGCTTCATCTCTAAGTTTACGAAACCCTGGGTTGAAAATTAGGTGTTGAATAGTTTGCTTCAATGCAATTCCTGCACCCAACATTTTGGTGTCGTTGTTGGGGAGGCAATTTGAATTGATAAGAATTTTCCATTTTTTTGTAATTGTGGTAAGTCTGCTATTATTTTTTCTATAGTGTGGAATTTATAGGCGTCTAGTTATTTTTTTAAGTTGCAACATTTTTATTGGAATTTTGTTTTGTCATTTTTTAAAATGAATGCCTAAATGAGGTAAGGGTCTGAAGCCCATTAGGGGCCAAAGGAATACTGATAAATCTAGAACCAAATCTCATATTGGGCCTTATTTTGTAGTTAGAAAGTCCAAACAAACCTGGACTCATCATGCAGGAATAGTCCACTTGGGGTCTGGTAGTAGTGGTCTAGGTGTGAAACAACCCGCAAAAGGGAAGAAGGGGACTATTATAACACATAGTTAGCCTTCTCAGCCTATTGATAATGGATCATGTGGAAGAACAACAATGGTAGATTGGGAAGACCATGTACAAGGAATTGGTGAAAATTAGGTAAATGAGGAACGATCCACTTTTGGATTCCCAACTGTGGATCCTGATACACAAGTACAAATGAAAAATATTTCACCATCATCTCTTCCTCATTTCTATAGTAAGGTACATGAAGATCCAGACTCTTTCCTATTTGAGTTTGATATTTTGTGTAGAAGTTATGATTATTCATCTGATGCCCAGAAGCTAAAGCTGTTTCCTACACCTCTAAAGGACAAAACACTCTGTTGGTTCTTGGGACTAGGAGGAAACACTATATCTTCTTGGGAACAAATGAAGAGAGTGTTCTTATCAAAATATTAGGAATATTGTAAGACTAAATATATTTAAGATGAAATATTCACTATTGTGAAAAATGATGATGAGACTCTACAGGACTACTTGGAGAGATTCATGTACATCATCCAGAGGTCAAAGCACAAATTTGATCAAAGTACCATTAGAACCTTGTTCTTATGGGGGCTTACTGACGATGCTAGGAATAATCTAAATCTATTAGGACAAGGGGATGTTGCTCAAAAATATTTTGATCAAACCTATGACATGTGCAGGAAATTCTCGAGGAGCCAATATAGATCCAGTAAAGGGATGCAGAATAGAAATAAGAAAACCAAATCTACTGATGCTATGATTATTAGATTAGAAGATAAAATGGACAATATGAAAATTGAAATAATGAATACTTTTAGTAAACAAATAGATTCTCTAAAGCTTCAACAAAAACTTGTAGAGGAACAGGTGTCATTGTCAATTTTCTGTCCAAAATGTAGAGGAAAGCATCTTTTAAGAGAACGTCCTCTCAATATTAAAGAAACTAATAAATGTGCAATTTGTACAGATAACAATGCCATGGAAAAATGTCCCTCCATACCTGGGCTAAGAGCTGTACTTTAAGGAGGACAACCTAAATTTGAATCACTACATGCTATAGGAGCACGAAGAAATTGGCCTCAAGTAAGTGTAGGTGTCACTCCTAAACCTCCATAGCATTTTTTGGTTATAACTCAAATTCATATTCCTATCCTAACAATAGTCACTCTCAACATTGGCAACATGGGAACCAATATCATTATTGATAACCCTACCAATCTTGGCAAGAAGGATGGAGAGGGATAAACTATTCATATCATTCAGACCATTCCTATCCTGTACCTATGCAGTCATACCCTCCTATATATGCACCTTACCCAATGCCACAACCATCATTACCTCAGCTAAGTCAGCCAATGCCACCATTTCCTTTACCTCCACCATTTCGACCTTCTTTGCTGCCTACCCAAACTTTACCCAAACCTAATAACAAAGCAGTACAAATGATCCATTCTATGAAACAACGTTCCTCATCTAGATATCAGTCCATGCCAATTGAAGTCAATGACCTCCAACTGAGATAGGGGAAGATAGTAACCTAAAAAAATCAAAAGTGGTCTAGGGTGATTATTAATGAGAAAGGTGAGGAGGAAACTCCTTACCACTCTGAAAAAGATGACACCATCCAACCTATGCCTATACCTTATGGGCCTTTTCCATCTTCTTTCAACTGACCTCCCTATCTAGAGAGGTTAGTTGTGGAGAAGAAACACCCCCATTCATGTGTCTAGCCTATCTTTCAAGCTCAGGAACCTTTTTCATAAAGGTACCTTTTTTCCAAGATATTAGGGCGATCCCAATTTGCACAAAAATCATTAGGGAACTTTGTCTCAAGATGCCAAGAAGGATAATATTATAACCTCAAACCATTCAATTTGTTGGTAGAGCAGAGAAGTTAATGACGGGTTGTATGCACATGGAGAAATATACTGACCCGATAAACCTTTTTGTCTCTGTTCAGATAGGTGATTTCCTTGCCTCCAATGTACTTATAGACCTATGGTCAACAATTATTGTTATGACCAAGAAAATCATTGATCAACTTGGATTGGTCCATATTCATCCTACTCCCATTGTGCTTGAACTAGCACATAGATCTAAAATCAAGTCGAAAGGGGTGTTGGATGATGTGGTCATTTCTCTAAACTCTTAGGGATACCCAACATACTTCAATGTGCTTCAGCCAAAAAACCCTGTGGGAAGACATCCCTTGATCTTGCAATGACCATGGCTTTCTATGGTCAATGTTTATATCGGATGTCATTCAGTTGACATGTATATTTCCCATGGAGATTCCAGGAAGAAGGTCAACTTGTATGCACCTACTAGATCCATTCAGGAGCTTCGAGACACTTTATGGTTATACTACAATAGTGATGAGGAGACTTAGCCTATTTCCTTGATACATCAGAATGTTGAGTCCTTGCAGGAGGGTGATATTCAAGACTTCTTGAACAATCTAGACACCATGCCCAATTTTGAGTCATTGAGTCAAATTTTTAGTCTATATTTTCAGGAAAGATATGAATCTCTACCTCCCTCACCACCATCTTGAGCGACACCTCTACATACATTTGAGCCTGATACCGCTCTTATTGAGATTAGTCCAAGTAAGTCATTGTATATCAGTTTAGACTTGGATTCTTCCTAGTAAGAGTAGCTTGTGAATTTGTTGTGAAACCATATTGATGCCTTTACATGGGGCTATGAAGATATGAAAGGCATACCTCCTGAAACTTGTACCCAACATATCTATATTCATGATGGAGCCTGACCTATAAAGCAACCCCAAAAGCGAATGAACCCAACTCTAAGAGGTGTTGTAAAGGAAGAATTGTAAAGACTCATAGATGCTGATTTTATCTATCCTATTTCTGAGAGCCAGTGGGTCTCTACATTAGTCCTAGTCCAAAACAAATATGGGAGATGGTGAATTTGTATTGACTACAGAGAATTGAATAAAGCAGCACTCAAATATTACTTCTCCCTTCCTTTCATCGATCAGGTACTTGATACCCTTGCTGGTAAGAAGTACTTTTCTTTTCTAGATGGCTATAGTGGGTATAACTAGATACAAATTGCACCCAAGGATCAAGACAAAACAAATTTTACATGTCCATGGGGTACATTTAATTACCGAGTGCTTCCCTTTGGGCTATGTAATTCCCCAACTGCCTTTCATACCACAGTCTTGGCCATTTTTGCTGACCTTGAGTGTGTGGAAATCTATATGGATAAATTTTCTATTTTTGGTGATTCATTTAAGGAATCCCTCAAGAATCTAGAAAAATTGCTTGATCACTGCCAAGAAACTCATCTCTCCTTGCATGATAAAACATGCAAAGTAATGTGCAAGGCAGGGGTGGCTCTTAGACATCTTATTTCTGACAAAGGTATCCTGGTGGATCCTACAAAAATAATAATTATTTTGAGTCTTGCTATCCCCAAAAATGAAAGGGAAGTGAGAAGTTTTCTATGACATGTGGGCTACTATAGGATATCCATTGAGAATTTCTCGAGGATATCTACCCCCCTTTTTCAAATTTTGGTTAAAGATAGTCAACTTTCTTGTTCCATAGCTTGCCAATAGACCTCTAAGACATTGAAGGAAAAACTAGTCCACGAACCAATTTTAAGAGGACCAAATTAGTCCTTGCCATTTTGTGTTCCCTCTGATGCCTTAGATACTGCTTGGTGTAGCTTTAGGCAAGAATAAGAAAAACAATATTATTCCATTTATTTCATTAGTAAAACCTCATCACCCATTGAGCTAAATTATACAGTTACTGAGAAAGATTTTTTAGCTATAATTTTTTCCATTAATAAATTTAGGCATTATATTACATGATATGAAGTCTTTGTGCATACTGACCATTCCATAATAAGATATTTGATGAATAAACAATTAACTAGTGGTAGAGCAACTAGGTGGTTATTATTGTTAATTGAATTTAATATTACCATTATTGATAGACCAAGAAAATCTAATTTAGTTACATATTATCTTTCAAGATTAAATAATCATCGTGAAGCAATTCATGTTGATGATGATTTTCCTGACAAGCATCTTCTTGCTGTGTCAACAAAATCCCCATGGTTTTCTAACATAGCTAACTATTTAGTTACTCGAAAATTACCACCTCACTTATCAGCTCTTGAAAAGAAGAATATCATACATAAACATGTTGCATATTCCTTGATTCAAGGAGGCCTCTTTTACGCAAAAGCAGATCTTGTTATCCGTAGATGTGTAAGAGAGGAAGAAGTGTTCGATATTTTAAAATTTTCTCTTGATGAACCTTGCAGGTATCACTTCGTCGATAAGCAGACTACATATAAAGTGTTACGAGCTAGCTATTTTTGGCGCTTCTTGTTTAAGGATGCCAAACAATATGCCAAGCGATGTGACAGATGTCAACGAATTGGCCAACCTAATCAAACGAATGAAATGTCTTTATGTCCTGAGGTTATGTTTGAGCCTTTTGAAAAATGGGCCATTGATTTTGTAGGACCAATAAATCTAAATCCAACATCATTAAATAAAAATCATATTTTGGTTTTCGTTACAAAATGGGTAGAAGCTAAAGTTGTTTATTTTGTTACTGAAAGAGTTGTTGATTTTACTTTTACTAAGTTGTTTACTAGATTTGATGTTCCTAGAGAAATTGTTTTTGAAAATGGACTGTCGTTTATTTCTAATCTGGTATAGGGTGTTATGGATCAGTACAAAATATGCCACAACAAATCTACACCATATCACCTGCAAGAAAATGATCAGGTGGAGTCCACAAATAAGGTGATTGAGTCCATACTCACAATGAGGGTAAATATTCACAGAAAGTATTGGGCTGACAAATTGCCAGAAGCAATGTTGGCATACCAGACCACTTGGTAGAACATTAGAGGTCACACACCATATGAGCTGGTGTACGGGAAACAAGACCTCTTGCCAATAAAGCTCCAGATCAAGACTTTTAGGACTGCAGTCCAATTGGGGCTAGATCTCTCTGAAGCACAACAACAATGTCTTCTACAGATGAATGAGTTCGATGAATTCTGAAGGGATGTTGTTCAACATAATGTCTTCATTCAACAAGAACATAAGAAGTGGCAGGACAAGTCTATCCAGAAGAAGCAATTCCAACCAAGTGATTGGGTGCTCCTTTACAATTCTAGATTCCAATATTTTGAAGGGAAATTCCATACATGTTGGATGGGACCCTATGAGGTCATAAAAGTGTTTGAAAATGGAGTGGTAGAGATAAGAACTGTTGATGGAAGGATAATGTTTTCCTCGTAAATGGGCATAGATTGAAGGTATATTTTCAGCGCCTTAATAACAGAGATTTTATGCAACAAGTACAACAGCAATTTGAAAAGGGGTTGGTAGGTGGTAACACAAAAATTTTGAAGATTTGATTTTATTTTCCTCATGTGAAAAAAAAATATAATAAAAGAAAAAAAAATGACATTTTATTTTTTTGTAATTGTGAAAATCAGTTGACTGACATGATTGCAGAAGGATTAACCTGAAAACTAGCATGCTAGTAGGAAGATCAAAATTTCAATAAAAAGGGAATGTTACTTGATTTTTAGATATGTTGGCTTCCACCAACAAGAATAAGGTTCAAGGAACCTAACTCTTACCTAAGTTTCAGGTAATTAGCATGGAAATTTTTATCCAACTAAGCACTTAATTCCCGCTACAATTAATTTTTCTGGCACTAGTGTAGGTAGACCTTGAAGATAAAATTTTACCTTTCTTCTATTTTCCCATTACGTAATTCCCACTATTTTTATTTTTCTAAATACCCAATGAATTACTCTCCTGTTTCTTCTAAAGAAAACTACTCATTCTTGTTTTCCCCCCTTGGTGATATTGTTCTTGGAATCCCTACAGTAATGTTCCTTCCCATTTTCAAAATCACCACTTTCCCACTTTTTTATTCCCTCATAGATTGATTTCAAAATTTGATGCATTTAATCCATAAGGCATTCTCGTGAAACACCAAAGGGTGGCGAATAAAACTTTCCTTGTATATTGAGGCAAAAAAAATTTCCAGCTACAAAATTGTGTTCTCTCAGAATCGTTATTTTGGTAAAATCCCGGGTGCAATATGTGCAGTGAAAGAAGTTAGTGCAAGCACGATGCAGTGCAAGCATGATGTAGTGCATACAGGATTAGTGCAGGAGCACAACTGACTGTGGAAGAAAGTGTAAAAAAAAAAATTCACACAGTACAGGAGCTTCTTATGAAGAATGTTTATGGAATTTTATTACTCTGTACATGAGTGATTCTTGCATTGATATATCACATAATAAGATATTTTAATTGATACTTTGTATTATAATTTACTAGCTTAGGAAAAATTTTTATGTACAAGATATATTGGGTTCTGAAATCTAATTTTTTAATGGGTACTGAAATACATCTTAATTGATTAATGAGGTTGACTGTGGGATAGTACAAGTCCTCTAAAAACTTATAACTCACTTCCCTTCAAACTAATCTCCCACCAGTTGTTCATCATTGTCTTACCTCCTAACCCAATCATTATGACTGTTACACTGCTGCTGCATAAGCCTCCACGACATCCAATCATTAGTTCTCACCCGTAGGAGGATGATACGTATCTGCATCTAAACTGAGCAACCATTATTTTATCATTAAACATGAATGGTTAGATGGGACTGAAGAAACAAAGGATGGATGGACCTCTAGCACAAAATTATCAACAACTGTTGGTATTACTCACTAAAATCCTTTTGAGGTTGTGACAGGGAATTGTGGCAAATTCAAACATGGCACTTGTAAGTAATGAGACATCATCCTTGAAGGAGATAGAATAAACTATAGAATACCGGAACAATCTTGCACCATTACAAGAATCTAGATTGCTTACATTTTTGTACAAGTTCAATGCCTTTGACATGGCTGTGGTGCTAGAGTTTGCGAAGATTTTTGAAGGAGGCTGAGCTAGGGTGGGATCATTAGAATTTGAAGTCACGAAGGAGTCCATTGCGTGAGCTACAGGCTTTCCAACTACAATGGAGCAGTAATTCCAAAAGGAGCTTCTTGAAAAGAAACGATGGCATCGGTTTGTGAGTGACTAAAATCTTAAATTTAACTGGAAGAATGGGCTTCCGTAGAGCACCATTCTTAGAAAATGGCGAGACCCCGTGTTCATACTACAGAAATTTGTAACCTGTGAGGGACGTTACACATTACCATTTGTGTACCACAAGATATTAATTTTCCTTACTACCTTCTCCAAAGTCTGGAGAAAATGGCGAAAGGTGTGCAGAATGGGAACACAAGCCAAGTCGCATATGAGCTATATCATCATGGGCTTATCGCGATCCTCGTCAAGAAAGTGCTGGAAGAGAAGGGAGTGACCTGGAAGGTATTCCTAAAGGATATTCAGGCGAGGAGTGCAAGGAAGTTTGTTGGCATGAGTACAAGTAAAGAAAGGAAGGCAAAGACACCATTCCCTATCAAGAAAAAGGGTAAAAGCATGCTAGTGTAAGCAGAAAAGAAGTATGTCGAAGACACTCCGCCCTCGAAAAAGAGAAGAAAAATCAAAACCTCGATAAGGAAGAAGAATGTCTCTCAAGGGATGAATCAATATCATTCAATCTCTCCGATTGTGATTGATGAATCACCTCAAGTTTCACCTAAAGACCATAATATTTCAGTGGTTGCAGATGCAGCAACCCACACTGTGCTAAATGAGGAAAGCGTGGAAAAGAAAGATGACATATTGTTGTCTACCCTCTGCACAGATTAACAATAAAGATGATGACATCGAGTGCAGAGGAATTTGAGGAAGAGGATCATAAGGATGATGAGGAACATCACGTGGAGGCCCTTGATAATTTCGATGAACAAGACATTGAAACCCTTAATGTTTTTTATGAACAAGGTACTCAAGCCCCTCCTGGTTTAAATGAATAGAGTATTGAATCCCATAAAGAATTGAAAGAATAGGAAATTAAAAACCCCCGTGGAATTAAGTGCATAAGGTACTGAAACCCTTGGCATGAAGGTTGTGGAGGGCATCAAAACCATGAATGATAAGGAAACCTTGGTGACAGAAACTTTTGGCGATGTCATAATCCAAACTTTGGACTACTTTAATCTCGACAATGACAGGACTTTATTGGAGTCCATTGTAGAGAAGGTATTTACACCAAAGGATCTGAGCACGAAGCCCTCTACTCTCTACCTCAACAACCAAATAGTGGAATTAAAGTAGAAATTTTATGATCTTGAGGCTTTGAACCACATCATGAAGGAGAAAAATTGGCAAAAGAAAGACAAGGTAGAGCTGCTCGCAAAAGTCAAGAAGCAGAAATAGCAAATGAAAGTATAGAAGTATCAAGATTCCAAGTGCTACAAAGGCCTCAAGAAGGTGACTAATCACCTGAAAGTAGCCTGAGGTAAAAATCCAAAGGTAGTGATAGAATGGATAAGTATTGAAGTACAAGATTGAGAACTAACCACCCATTTTTGAATAATTTTTGTAGAATATAAAATGTTATGTGAGGATAGAAAACAACTTAGGGATGGGAGGACATTGGTGTCCTGTTGTGGTCACCAACAACCCCCCTCTTTGTTTGGTATTAGCAATAACACCAAGGAAATAGGGGACCCTTAATAAAAATTCAAACAAACATCTCTAGGAACATTTTTGTTTTTCCTTAGAATTTTATCGCAACAAAGCAATGAAACATTTCTTTTATGAGCATAATAAAGTACGAAGGAACAATGCGAAAATCATCGCATCGCATTCACTATGAAACACTCTTAAAATAAAAAAGAAATCTCCGACGGCCGATGTGCGACGTTGCATATCGCAATATCGCGTAAAGTACCACACAATGACTAATTTCTGTGATTTGCGATCTGCGATTTGCGATATTGCAATGATGTGATACTGCGATGCCACGATACTATAACACAATCTATGATCTGCGATCTGCGATAAGCGTGAGTTTTCCTCAGCACAGTATTCAAGGAAAGCTGCCCATTAATCAAAATTAAGCGCGCACCTTAAAAAAGAAATTAATGATTGTACGAATGACTGTTTTTTGTTTTTCGAAGAGTCAGTTCACTGTGAATGTCATAATTATGCACACATAAGATTTGAAGCTTTCATGTCAATCTTTATTACCATTACTCTTTTCCTTGGTGCAAAATATAAAACAGGAAATAACATGAAGCAATATGCAGGAAAAATCTAAGGAAGAGGGGAAAGCGCCAATGCTCGGAGAACACAGAAGAGATCTCCTCAGAAACGGGTGCCGCATACGATAGAACAACATATGCTAATGCTGATAAATCATCTAAAGCTCAGAATCAAAGGTGCACAAAAGCAATATGATTACAAAAATACCTAAAACTTGCACGCCAAAAAGCTCGGAATGAAGAACGGAGGCAGTTTTACATACAGAGAATTGTTCATAAAGTAAAGTATTTTGACTCATCAAGTCATTCGCAAAGACAGAAACTGAAATAGCAAAAGCAGAACTAGTTTGAGGGAAATTTGAGTTATTACCAAGTATACACCCAGTCAGCGGGAGATTCTCTAAAATATCTTATAGTTTACCAGAAAGTGGTGCCATCTCTTGTTGCTTCTATTTTTATAGCACACACGAAAGGGGAAGGCAACCAGCTGACTCTTCCCAGTCGAATGTTGCGTGCATACAACACTAAGGAGAAAATACAGAAATAGTTCAGAGTCAGATTTAATTTTTAGAAATAGTTTGCTTTATCAGAAGGACAGTCATTGGAAAATCGGACCCTAAATTTATGTAATCAAGTTAATTAGCTAGCAGTATTTAAACCCTTCTTAGGTATTTAGAGAAGGGTTCGGAGATTTGTCAAAAACTTGTCCTCAGAACATGAACTTTTGCGCCCTCGGAGGTGGTTTTGATGAATGGATGGATCAAGGTTTATTAATGTTTGCATTTGATATCTGCTACTGATGTTGCACTTCTGTACTCTTAGTAGATGTTAGAGCAAGGAGAGATAAATCATTGTCACTTGAAGGTTATGAGTGAAACCAGTCATAAATGGTACTTTTATCTCTTGACTATTTTTTCTTATATTCTTGAAGTGATTTTATAGTTTTCAGTTATTTATATGTCATTGTATGAATGTATGGGTTATCATTTGGCACTTTTGTACAGTGGAGTCAAATTGTTTATGTCTGACATATGAATAACTTATTATGCAATATGTTGTTCACAACTGTTTTACCTAACTTCTTATGTAAAGTGGTTTATCTTCAATGATTTCTATCCTTATGATAGCTGAATGATCTTTATTACCAGTTATTGTTCGAAATCTCTTTAGATTGCATAATAGAAGATATACAACCCGGGTTAGTGTAGATTAGATGTGTTGTTTCTCACTAGATTACAATAGCATAGAGTTAGTTTAAAGAATGTGAATTAGATTAGCTTTAAAGTTCTCTTAGATCAGCATTATTGAAACTCTACACACACATACACACACACAGATCGGGAAACTGGTCCTGTTATCCCCAGTCGGACCCGCTATATGAAATCGATAAGGAGCTGCTAACCAAGGTCTAGACCGGGTGGGTATCCCCCTTGTTGTTGACCTGATTTTTGGGGCTTCAACATATTTGGCACTAGAAGGAGGGCCTGAACTATGAATGGCACCTAAATCGAAATCTAAATTCCATTCTGAGAGTAAATCACCCTCATCAACTCCCCCGACTTCCTCAGTACGTTTAAATTCAGAATCAGAAGTCGGTCGAATATTAACCGCTGCTACATACCCTAATATTTCAGACCAATCTACCATTGAACCCCCTTAAGTTCAAACTCTTATTCACAAACTCCAGGGATTTTCTATTTTTTACACTGGGGTCTGATAAATTTCAAAGCAGCGTGACTTCAGGGTACAATCCTGCTCATCCCCTGACCAAGTTAAAGAGCAAAAAATTTGACATCCAGCTAATTGAATTCCCTCTTCCCACTAGGAAAAGAGCAAGGAAAACATCACTGCACTCTAACAGTGAGACTCTTTCATCTACATCATCCATCTCAACCCCCTCACCACGAATTCAACTGCCCACATCTTCATTCCAAACCACTCATCCACCTTCCACAACCCCTCTTCCCCAATCGTCCAAGATCATAATATCTTCATCTTCCCATCCTCAAGGATCATCCCCTTTATCACTTGC
>APFE031505689.1:17007-63266 GCA_000404065.3 Pinus taeda
TCATCCAAGAATTGTTCATTTGTGTAATGTAAAGGAGGTTGCCCCCTCGAAGAGGCTGAATTCTAAGGCATTGATCTAACTTTTCTATCTTTTCTTGAGCTGGTTCCATAACAATCTCTATGAACTCTTTCCACTGTACTTATTTAATTTCATGTGGATTTAATGATTTGTGGTGAAACTTTGTAGAGGAATCATTCTTTGGTCAAACTTTTTTCAAGGGTGGGGAAATTCTCGGGAGAATCAATTCATTATTGAAAAATATTCAAGGAGAACCCGCATGTGTTGAACTCTAAAGTCTCATCTATATCTTATTTTTGTCTTGCAGGTATTCTTTCAAGTTTCTTAAAGCTCTTATTTCTTGCATCAAAATATGAAACTTAAATAATTTTATATTTTCCATATTGTACTTCATTTATCAATATCTAGCTATTTCAAAGCGCTAAGTCATGGCTAGTCAAAGAGGAGAGTTTGCTCATATTCTTTGGCCTAGCCTCTTGTAGATTATTTTATAACATAATTTGTAGTTTTCCTGAGCTAATATTTGTTGTGTTGTTGTAGCCATTTCTAACATGTTCTCTTCCAGCTATTTGCGGGATTCATCATCAAAAAACTATTTACAAGTTTGCATGCATGACCTTGGGGCTCGAATTTGGCGACTACTTCCACCTTTAGGCTAGGGTCTTCTTGGACAAGGTTGTGTTCTTTTTGAGGGAGTCTGAGTTCTTTTGGCCATCTTTTTCTCTCTCTTGGTCGTGGCCACAGAGGAGGTTTATCCTCTCTTCTCTTTCTTCAAAAAATCTAAATTTTGTTGAGCATTTGTGGGCCTCAAACTACAGAAATTTTCAGCTTGGAAAAGTTTATGGTTTGAAGTCAAATTGTTAAGACTTTCCTTGGATTTTAGAGAAAAATTCATTGTCTTTTCCTTCTTGTAACAACTAATAAAATCTCTGATTTTGGGAGCATGGTTTTACCCATTGGTATCCCTATCTCTCCACCTTTTGGAGAGGCTTGGTGGTTTGATTTTGTTGGTTTATTTCATTTTTCATGCATATCATTTAATTGGGAAATTAACACAACATACATCACACTCATTTTGCATGTGCTTTAATTTAATTTACTACATGTTTCAAGTCCATAACAAATTTAGATTTTTTGCATGCAAGCACTTTTTACTTGATCTTATTTGGCTTGAATATAATCCCAAGTTTACTTATGCTTCACCATTAAACACATCTTACATGCATCAAGTATTTGGGCAAATTTTATCCATAAAGTAACATTCTTTTTCATGTCAAGCAAGTACATTTCAAGTTGGGGTTAATTTTCATTGTTTGATTAATTTACTTACGTGCCCCAAGCATCACTAAAACCTACTTCCAACTTAAGTTGGTTGAATAAACTTTTAGGGACCCTCTACCTCTATTGACTCCTCATTGTGAGATTCAAATCTTTGGGCGAGAATGAAGTTTGAAGACTAGAGTTCAATTGTAACTTTGTTTTAGCTCTAGTTAATAAAATAAACCAAGAGCATCATTTCATCGCATTTACTTTACTTGCAAAATTCTTAAATTTCTTGCTATCTTGATGGTTAAAAGTCTCACATGCAAATGTTATGTCAAGAAGCACTTTGGATGCAAACATTGTAATCTCTTAATTTTGCAACAAGTTTAAATTTCTTGTACTTGGAAATTGGCTTACCTTTGTAACTTCATTGCATATTGTCATGAATGGTTGATTTCACTTTCAAGTACTATTATTTTGGGTTGCAAACATAATTGGAGGTTATCATCTTGGTCTAACATTTGAGTTCTTTTTATCATCTCATTCTCACAAGTAGATTTATAATTGTATCCTTTTGAGCAAGATAGTTTCCATGCTTTGATTTGTAAACTTGTTCATCTTAAAAGCATTTATAATATCTTGTGCTAATAGTTTATTGTTTCATTTTTTAGGATTACTTTGGCTTTCCATTTGAAAGCATTTCACTTCATTTTAAGCAAATACAATTTCATTTCTTTAGAGCAATTTATCTAAAGGCACTGTTTGAATGCTCATATATTGATGGTCGTCATAATTATTTGATGTCATATTGCTCACATCACATTTGCTTGAAAATCTCTAAGAGTAATCCATAACACTATAACACTCTCCAAGAAACTCATGTCTTTAACTTAGTTTTCCTTTAGGGACCACCCCCCTTAGCTAACCTAGGAGATAGCTTAAACAGAGAGAGTCGGGATTAATGTGATAGCCCCTTATCTGAGTTCCTTGCCACCAACCACACCTTGTGGGGTTGAAGGCTTTTCTCACTAACCTGTAGGTAGGTGTAGGCAGCAAGAGCAACATTTTTGGCGTCGTTGTCGGCGACAAGCTTTCCTGTACCTGGGAAATCAACTAACCTTTTGGTTTTAGCATATTTGAACTTTAGATTTGGATTCTTGCTCAAGTGGCGACTCCACTCAACCCAGATTTTGCAAGAGTCTCTACTAGGAGAAATTCAAGTGGTCTAGTTAGCCCCTCTTCTGATCCTGAAAGGGTTTTTAGAGAGAGGTTGAACAGACTTTCTCATAGTAGAGCTCTTGCTAGTCTTGGGCAAGACGTTATTTCTAATATTGATTTGTTTTTTAAGGAACAAGTAGAGCCTAGCATCATGAATGATATTTTTGCTCCTTGTGACTTCGCTAACATAAATGGCTATCCTCACAATATCCCTGACAAGGCTATTGAAAAATTGTCTTCCTTTCAACGTAACAATGCCATTAGTGCTACATCACATGTGAAAAGCTTTAATGTTTGTATCTTTAAATGGTGTAACACTGCTAACTATGAGGATGTGAAGATGAGACTTATTGTTTTATCTTTAGAAGAGGATGCTCTTGATTGGCTCACTAAGCAACCTGCTAACTCATATAACTCTTTACAAGCCATTCTAATTGCATTTTTAGATCAGTTTGGAGAGAAGGAAAATAGGCATTTGATAAATGCCATTAGCAACATGAAGAAAAATGAGAATGAAACCACGGAGGAGTTTAATAAGAGATTCAATGAATTAGTAAAAAGCATGTCTTCTTCTGTTAAACCTCCTGATGAATTTCTTTTATGATCATATGTAGATGTTTTTGGTGTTGACACTGCCTATGAGTTGAGGAGGAAGGAGCCTACAAATTTAAGTGTAGCTCAATCTGAAGCCTTGAAGATAGAAAGGGCTAGAAAGCAATCAGGAAAATCTGAAATTCTTGGTTTCAATAGAGGGTCGTCAAAATCTAATGATTCCAAAGGCAAAGCTAAGGAAGAGACTACACATGACCCTATTAAAGAATTAACTCAACTCATCAAAAACATGTAAGCAAATCAGATTAAAGAAATGTAAGCCATGCAAAATAGGTTAGTGGCCATGGAAAGATCACAAGTGCAAAGATTCCAACCTAGGCCAAATGATAGATGGCAAAAGAATGAAGGCCCTCAACAAGATTATAGGCCTCCAAATCCATTGGAATCCACCAACATGGTAGATCAGATTCCCCCTTTATGTAGGCCATGTAATGAGTTCCATGAAGAGGCCACATGCCCATATATAAAGAGAATTATGTAAGGTAGCATGTTGGGAGATGAACATGTAGAGACAAGTGGTGAAATCAATATGTTCTCCATGGAAGATCAAATATACACCATTGAAAGAAATCAAGAGATTGACCATAGGCCTAATAATCTTGGATTGCAAATTTTGGCAAAGTCACTAAGATTTTTGGGGGAAAGCCTACATCTGAATAGATTCTTGCTATGGAAAAACACAAAGGGATGACTTATCAGAGAAGGGATATTCAAGACCAGAATAATCACATAAATTTTTCTCCTCCTACTTTAGAATTGAATTTTGACTTGGGAAATTGGGTGAAAAATGCAAAGGTTTCTATCCCAGTGACAGAGCTTTTAAAGATACCATTTCAAAGGGCAAAGTTACAAAGTGCTATTGAAGTTACTCAAAGGGAAGAAAAGCCTAATGATGAACAAGACGAGGAAATTTTATTAAAGAGTATGAACTGTTATTTGGGGAACGAAGATCATCTACCATTTTATGTTTCTTTGATAGTGAACAATTGTCTTTTACACAACTGCATGCTTGATTTTGTAATATCCCTAAGGGAAAATTAATAGTAAATATTCAAAGAAAAAATAGACAAACACATCATAAAACCAAAACTAACAATCAGACCATGACATTGCTTCCAAAACAGCGTTGTATACTCATTTTATTAATGGAAAAGGTGTACAATCAAAGGTGTTGGAATGAGTGCACCTGAGCTTGTTGCTGCCTGAAATGAACTGCTAGTAGAGCCCTCTCTACTGCTCAAAAATTTCTGGGAATTTAATTATGGCCTCTACTCAAGAAACCCAAAATAACCCACAAAGGGTTCAGCCAAAGCTTGACCCCCGAATTTCGACCCCCTCGGGCTTGGCTAGCCCTCCTACTCGGAAATTCGACCCTCCTCTGTATTTTGTTGTTGAATGCCCCCAAAATGCCTACAAACCTTGTTAGAAGGCTTCCCAAGCCTTCCCACAAATTTCTTCCTCGAACTCCCTTAACTCCACAAACTCCCAGAGTGCCTCTAGCGGTGACTACGCACTCCCTGCATTGTTGTGGCTCTCTCTGCTATTATAAATCGACCTCCTGTTGTTGGTATGAATTGGGCTGAAGAACAACTCCCTCCTAGAGTTGGCACTTAAAGTCCACCGAAGCAAGGGTTTGAATTTCCGCTCAGAAACACCCAGTGTGTTGAACAACACATGCTGACTTGGCTCACTGCAAGCGTGCTCTTGTCAAAGACAAATTCTAAAATGATGAATGATAACCAAAATGAGAGCTCCTCCCTTCTTTTATTGAATTGCCTCCAAAGGCTACCCATGTGGGCCCACATCGCCTTTCTCCCACCTTTTTCGAGCCAATGAGAACGTACTCTCCATGTGGGCCGAAAATCCCTTTGTAGTGGCCCCCACATTCCACCAAAACCACATTCTTTCATTGAACACTATAGTTAGGGTGCTTCCTATGCCAAAAATCACATGTGGATCCCCTAGGCCACTTTCTCTAAGTGAAATAATGCAATATGCCAAAATTGGACAAAATTTGATATTCCCTTAGCGAAACACTAAGTAGGAATATCACAATCCTCCTTGCCAAAACGTTGCTTGTCCTCAAGCAACTGCAAAGAAGGATGTTGCAGTATGTATTCCCCCTCCCAGGTGGCATCCTCATCTGGTAGATTCGTCCATCGAATCAAAGTTTCCTTGATGACTCTGTTACGCAGGTGCCTCTCTCTGGTATCCAAAATAGCCTCCAGTTCCAGCACCAAATGTCCTTCATCATCCATAGGGGGTAGCTCTATGGCAGCAATAACTTGTTGTCCTAGTGCCTTCTTTAGGAAAGACACGTGAAAAATGTTGTGCACTCGTGCAATCTTCCAAACTTAAATAAACAGTGATATGCAAAACAAAATCAATTTGTAACTCAGAAAATTAAAACAATCAGCAAATGCTCAATAAACTCCAAAAGTGTGAGCTAGCTGAGCCATTTTATTAATGAAATGGAGCAAGCACAATAGTATGGAGAAATGTGTTGATGTGGGGTAGCATCGAATGTGCTCTAGTCCTCAAATTTCGCAAGGAGGCTTGGGCACATGCATTCAAAAGAACCCAGAAACCGTTTTGGGAAATTCCACCCAGAGACAATTTTATTAAAATAATTAGTATTTTTAATGGGGTTCCTAAGTCTAAACTTAGGAAAATTAAAATATTAATGGGTAGATAAAGACGGAGATCAAATCAAAACAATCTGAGCCTTTAATTAAGAATTAATCTAGGCCGTTGGTTGTCCAACAGAAAGATATAAGAAGGGGCTTGAGGGTCATTTTGAAAACACACCAAGAGAGATCAAGAAATAGATTTTCTGAAGTGAGAAGTTCTCAGTAGGAAAATTCAATTGAAGATATTTCTTGCAGCAAAGGGGTAGGGATAGCTTCCAGAGAGAGTGATTTTCTCAATCAAAGAATCATCAGCAGAGAGAGGCAGAGAGTAATCCAGTAGTGGCAGCGCTGAGCCAGAGGGGCTGATGCAGAGCCATGCAAAGGCAGTGCAGAAACCAGTGAGGAGTCCGAAATTTGCAGAGGGAATTCGAGGTTTAGAAGACAGGAGCCGGGGTGTGAGACTGGGAGGCAAAAATCAAATCTCGTGGGTAGCAAATCGACCATCCAGAGGAGTAACGCAGTCCCTAGAGAGCTTGATGTTGGGCTGACGCAAAGGCAGCCAGAAAAGTTGGGGGCGATCATTTTGGGGCTGGATCAGTCAAGATTTCTAGTAATAGTGTGAGGTAACCTCGCAATTCTTTCTGCCAGTATTTCTCTATAACTAAATAACCCTATGAGGTATTCAGGGATGTATTCAGAATTTGCTACTGCTTAATAATAATAATAAACCCTCAGAGTTGTTGCACCGGTTTTCCCGCATTGGGTTTTTCTAGGGATATTTATTAAAAAATAACGGCGTCCATTGTGTTGTATCTTCTTTCTTGCTCAGTGTCTTGTTTCCGCATAATATTTAATTTAGAGAAGGTTGCAGTGTATGTATTACAATATTAGCCGTAGGAAACTACAAGTAATTTGTTTAAAGGAATTTAACAAATAGGAGTAATACCATGAATTACTGCAGTAGGGATTCTAGTTGAGGAATTTTCACATAGTATCGGACTTGTTGATGTGAAACAAGGAGAGTGGATCTAGCACTTTAGCAAGGGCCAACTTGCTGCAGCGAGCAATAGTTCGAATCCCCTGAGGGATTGCGCAGTTCTAGCCAAGAGGGCCATACAGCAAGCAACAATTCGAATCCCCTGAGAGATTGCGTAGTTCTAGCCAGGAGGGCTATACTTTCGAGGTTGTCTCTCTCTAAGTAAGTTGACGGAAAGGTAAGATTGTCGGATCGAGAATTTGCCAAGGCATAGGGACCCACGCAGAGCTAGAGGGATGTAGTTTTTTGCAAGCTGAGTGTTGGTCAGAAAAGTCATCGGGAGAAGAAAGCAGATCACATAGTGAGGGAATACTTCCTCAATCGTTTCTTGCCGAGGAAATCAGTACTTCGCATTTGTTGGGCAGCAGAGGAGCAACACACTTACCATGTCCATCAGGGAGTACGTAAGCCAGCCTAGAAGCTATGCAGTAGGGAGAAAGAGGGAGTTGTTCGACAGTTTTCAGAGGAGATGGCAACCAATGGCTTGAAGGATCAGGACAGGTTGGACGAAGCTTCTAACTACGTCATCTGAAAGGCTAGAACGTTTTCCCTTCTAGATGAGCATGCCCTGAAGACGCATGTCGATAGTGTGGTAGCCGAACCTGCGAATGCAAATCCACTAAAGAAGTACAAGGTTGAGATGGCAAAGGCCAAGAGGACAATCCTGGATGGAGTCAAGGATCACATGGTGCGTCACGTTGCTAGCAGAGAGACTGCTAAGGAGATGTGGGATGCTTTGGCCACGTTGTCTCAAGGATCTTCCGAGCAGCGAAAGATGTACCTAGAGCAGAAGCTAAGATCTGCTCAGATGCAGAAGGGAGAGCGTGTGGATCCCTTCCTCACGAAGCTGAAGGAGACCCATGATGAGTTGTCAGTTGCGGGGCATACACCTCAGGACTCAGAGTTAGCGAGACTCGCCCTAAATTCTATCTCGAATGAGTGGCAAGTCTTTGTCAAGAGTATCCTAAGCAGAGCAACATTACCCAATTGGGATGAGATGTGGGCAACTCTAAAATAAGAGGAGCTGAGGAGAGACCTGGTCAAGGTCAAACTTGACGAAAGCAGCAGCAGCAGTGTGTTGAAGACCAAAGAGGAGGGAGGAGAATGCAGCCCTTGCATCAAAGGGGCAGCAGGGGCAACAGAGACGAAAGGAGGACTTCTCCAAGGTGAAGTGTTTCAGATGTGGCGAGATGGGCCACTATGCATCCCAGTGTCCTTTGAAGAAAAAGGACAAGGATGAGAAGCACAATCCTAAGGTTGCAACCGCAAAGATCAAACAAGAGGAGGAATTTGTCATGCCAGCCAAGATACCTCCAGGAGGGAGGTGGGTTGCTTTAGAACTGTAGTTCGATAGAGCTACAGATGGGCAGGATCCTTGAGGAGTCCACCTCTCGAATCAATGGCTTGCTACAGGAGCCCAATTTTATAGTAGCGGGATGGACTAGCGTTAGATGGTGCCGAAGTGACAGTTGCAGTGGCTAGGAGCACCAGAGACTGAACAGCGCATAGCAGAGTTGGCAGCCGTGCAGATGGCACGGAGCAAAGGTCAGCAGCAGCGCAGTAGATTCAGAGGGACAGCGTAGAGACTAGCAGCAGTCAATTCCAGCATTCACAAGGTATCATACAGAACACAATTAGTTTAGTAATTTTGGATGTTTTTCAGTTGCTTCTCTCAACAACTGAGTTACAATACAGATGTAGTGTTAGCAGTGTCAGTGCTAGCAGCATAGCAGATGCGGCATTTTAGAGGGAGTTGTAGTACAAATGTAGCATTGGCAGTGGCAGTGTCAATGACAGCAATACAGTTGCAGCAGCAGTGGAATAGTTGGTGGATAGCATGTCAAACATCAGCAGCACAAAGGACGATGCTTCAGAGTCAGAGCAATATGCAGTAGAAGTATATTACTAGAGCACATTCATCGCTAAGAGGGAGTGTTGATTTGGGGTAGCATCATATGTGCTCTAGGCCTCAAATTTTGCAGGGAGGCTTGGGCACATGCATTCCAAAGAACTCAGCAACCGTTTTGGGAAATTCCACCAAGAGACGATTTTATTAAAATAATTAATATTTTTTATGGGATTCCTAAGTCTAAACTTAGGAAAATTAAAATATAAATGGGTATTAATCTAATTGTGGGTGAATATTCTAGATAAAGACAAAGATCAAGTCAAAACAATCTGAGCCTTTGATTAAGAATTAATCTAGGCCATTGGTTGTCCAACAGGAAGATATAAGAAGGGGCTTGAAGGTCATTTGGAAAACACACCAAGAGAGATCAAGAAATCGATTTTCTGAAGTGAGAAGTTCTAGAGAGGAAAATTCGATTGAGGAATTTCTTGCTGCAAAGGGGCAGGGATAGCTTCCGGAGAGAGTGATTTTCTCAGCCAGAGAATCATCAGCAAAGAGAGACATAGAGTAATCCAGCAGTTGTAGTGTTGAGCGAGAGGGGCTGACGCAGAGCCAACACAAGAACCAATGAGGAGTCTGAAATTTGCAGAGGGAATTTGAGTTTTAGAAGCCAAGAGCCGGGGTGTGAGACCAACAGGCAAAAATCGAATCTCCCGGGCAGCAAATTGACCAACCAGAGGAATGACGCAGTCCCCAGAGAGCTTGACGCAAACACTGCGCAGAGGCAACCAAAAAAGTTGGGGGCAATCATTCTGGGGCTAGATCAGTCAAGATTTCCAGTGATAGTGTGAGGTAACCCACAATTCTTTCTGCCAGTATTTCTCTCTGTAACTGAATAAGCCTATGAGGTATTCAGAGATGTATTCAAAATTCTCTACTGCTTAATAATAATAAACCCTCAGAGTTGTTGCATCTGTTTTCCCACATTAGGTTTTTCTGGGGACATTTGTCCAAAAATAACAGTGTCCATTGTGTTGTATCTTCTTTCTTGCTCAGTATTTTGTTTCTGCATAATATTTAATTAATTGAAGACTACAAAGTATGTATTACGATATTTGTCGTAGGAAACTACAAGTAATTTGTTTAAAGGAATTTAACAAATAGGAGTAATACCATCAGTTGCTACAGTAGGGATACGGGTTGAGGAATTTTCAGAAAATGCACCTGGGCTTGCCTCAAGGGCAAGCTTGACAGAACCCAGGTGATAAACAAGGATCTCAAAGCTGGAAAATGACTGCAACTCTAATGCTTTGCGTTGTCCCCAGAAACTACACTGCTAGTTGGAAAGGAACTACAAGAAACCCGTCTCCAGTGCTCAGAAAAAGTTGAAACTTTAGCCCCACGCTCCTTGGCCAAAACCCACAAAAACCCAGAAAGGATTTGGCCTTAATCCAACCTCCACAATTCGGCCTCCAATATGCCCTATGCCTTCCAAACTGCTCAAGAATACGGCCTGCAAGGAACTCTAGCAAAAACCTCCTCCAAGCTCCAAAAATGAGTAATCTCCTCTCCAAATGTTTCAATTAAACTCCCCGGTAAAGTTCAGCCTCAAAGGCTGATAATCTACCCTCCACGTGAACACCAAGTGTTGCCTCTACGTTGGCCCGAGAAGTGCGAAAGTCACCCTACAAAGAACACACTCCTCCAGCTCCCAAACTCCCCAAAATGACAACAAACCTCCTATGCCTCCTCTCTAGAAAATCTCATAACCAAACTCCACTCCAAGTCACCACAAGCAAACTCAGCCTCCTCTTCACTACAACCTCAGTAATATGCACCACCTGGGGATGAATGCAACTGTTGGAAATCACAATGAGATCCTCCTCCTGAAGAATGAAGAAAAACCTTTCTAGGGTGGCACTCAAAGTCCCCCGAAGAAAGGGTGAGCTCTTCGCTTGGAGAAGTCGTTCTGAATAGCAAGTGACTTGGCTAAACAGCTCGAGCAACCAAACAAAAATCGATATGCCAAAAGATGAATGAAATGAGGAGAGTTGCCTTTCCTATATAGATTTCGTGGAGCCCTTTTCCCTCCAATTTTACCTCCATCGTGGGTCATCAATTAACTACCTCCATGCAAATTGAACTAGGGAGTGTGTATTTCCCTAGTGTTGGTGGCCCCCATGTGTAACTTAACCACAACAAAAATAACTTTTTCTAAGTCTAATCTCCTAATAAAATTGAATGGGACCCACTAGCTCCAAATTTGGCCCCAAAATATAATGATTAATCTTGTTCCAAATTAATTTAGGAAGGGACATGACAACCCGACTCCCTGGGTGTAGCTCCAACTCATATGCTACCTCCCCCACCCTCTAAGTGACACAATAAGGCCCATAGAAGCGAGGTTTGAGTTTCTTGGCCCCCTTCTGCTTTAGAATAGACTATCTGTACAATTGGAGCCTCAAGAAGACCAAGTCCCCAACTTCGAACTGCCTTTCAACTCTAACCCTATCTGCATAAAGCTTCTGCTAATTCTGGGCCATTTGCAGATTGTCCTTCAGAGCCCTCAAGATGTCTTGGCTCTCCTGTATCCATTCCTTGGCCCTTGGAGGCCCTGTTGTCTCCAAACATAACATCAGCAAAAGACAATGCACCATAACCATATAGGGCTCGAAATGGAAACATACCTATAGACATGTAATGCGTAGTGTTGTACCAGTATTCACCCAAATGCAGCCATCGTATCCATGCCCTCTGCTACCCTTTCACATAGTTACGCAAGTAGCCCTCCAGCCACTTGTTAACTATCTATGTTTGTCCATCTGTCTGTGGGTGGTAACTGGTACTCGAGGTGAGTTCAGTACCCACTAACCGAAATAACTCCTGCCAAAACCTACCCATGAACCTGCTGTCTCGGTCACTGACGAAGGTCTTGGGGAGACCATGTAGTCAAAACACCTCCTTGAAAAACAATTCGACCACCTATAAGGCCGAGTACGCCTGGGGAGCAGGTCACGAGGGAGCCATGTGTCACTCTTTCCACAAGGCATGTCAGGACCATGCATGAGAAGAGGATACCATGTACGATTGAGGCAGCTTTCCAATATGTGTTCGACCTCCAGACATTGTATTGGCACATTATCGAGAGGGTGGATGGCAGACCTAGGGGAGATGGTTGGCAGGGATAGGAGGGTCCACACACCCTAATTCGATTACGTGTATCCGATACCCATCTTTTGGTTGCATTCAGGGGGTAGCTCTTTGGCACACGTGGCTCCCAGTGATCATCGGTACTATACAGTGGTAGGCACAAGGCAAATTAGCATGCATCATATTAGCCCACGATATATGTTGATTTGGGGTAACATCGAATGTGCTCTAGCCATGAAAATTGGTGGAGAGGCTAAAGCACATGAGATCTCCAAGACCTAGAAATGGTTTGGGGAAATTCCACTTGGTTAAAGAGATATTAAAATAATTAATATTTTTAATGGAGTTTCTAAGTCTAAACTTAGGAAAATTAAAATATTAATGGGTATTAATATAAAAGTGGGTGAGAACGTTCTAAATGACATGGATCAAGCCAAATCTAATCTTAGTTGTTGATTAAAAACTTAATCTCGGTCATTGAAGGCTCAATAGGAAAAGTATAAGAGGAGGCTTGAGGGTCAGTTGGAGATACACCAAGATTGATCAATCAGTTCGATTTTTTGGAGTAGGGTTCGCTGATAAAATTCGAACAAGTGATCAGAGTTGCAACAAGGGGCAATGAGTGCATAGCAGAGAAGCAGAGATAGTGTCGAAGGACCAGCACAGAGATTGAGGAGGCTACGCAGAGCCAGCAAGAGCCATGCAGAGGACCAAAGTGATTGCGCAGAGGCTAGCAAGGCCTACGTGGGTGACGCAGAAGGCTAGAGAGCCAACGCAGAGTAGCAGAAGGCTAACGCAGGGGGTTTCAGAGTGACGCAGAGGCCACGAGGGCTGACGCGGAGCCTTAGAGAAGTGTTGGAGAGATTTCCGTGGAGCAGAGTTGCTGAATATTTGCTTCCGAAGAGAGGTATTACTCCCAGATAGATATCTCTGTTGGGTCGACTAGTTTGGCACCCTAGTTGTACTCAAGAAAGTTGCTTAATAATAAAACCCTCAGAACTGCTGCACTGGTTTTCCCAAGTTGGGTTTTTCCGAGGACGATTGTCCAAAAATAACGGTGTCCCTTGCATGTTTGCTTGTTATTTTCAGTTGATGATCTATAGATGGTTGAGATTGCATTTGTATTTATTTTCAGTATTTATATGGTTAAATAACTTGTTAATAAATAAACAAGTAGGTGAAATAAACCAGATAATGTAGGAAGAATTTCCAACGTGTTAGACTTAGAAATTTCAACATGGTATTGGAGCATTGCAGATCACAGGAGAGCTGAAGGCACCAGCTAAATCAGAAAATTTGCAACAGAAACAACTGTCCCGAGACACAGAAGTTGTTCTTAAGCAGAAAGCAGCAGAGAAGGAGTGACGCAGAAGGCCTGCGTCATCATTTCAAGCCAGAGAGAGGGCCAGCGCAGAGGCAGAGGAAGGCAGAAGAGGCTCATGAAGAGCCACATCATCCTACTCAGTCAAGTAGGCTTGACGCAGTTGGCCAGAGGAGCGATTCAGCCTTTCCTGGATTGCGCAGAGCTAAGAGGCTAAGTTTCTTCAATTGTTGGGGTCTAGGAAGCTGTGGGCAGATTGTGGATTGGGAAGCTGGTGAGGTGTTGTTGCTAACAAAACAGTACCTAACAGGATAGAAGCAAGGTAGAGGTGGTCACTGCCTTGAGGGATTTCTAGCCAAGAAATCCAGATCTGAGTTTTGCAGTTGCAAAGAGGATCAGAGAGGAGCAGTTCGACAGTTGGTAGGAGGATTTCTAGGAGAGAAATCAAGACTCAGAGGGGGTCTAGGAGAGAACTTCCAAGAGGGAAGTCGAGACTCAGAGGGAGTCCAGGAGAAGAGCGGAGATGGCCATGAACGGACTGAGGGATCAGGACAGGTTGGACGAGGCGTCCAACTTTGTCATCTGGAAGGCTAGGATCCTGTATGTTCTGGATAGACATCGCATCAAGGGCTTTGCCTTGAGAACCGTGGTTATCTCAGTCGACCCAACTGATAATAAAAGGTATGAGGATGTAATGGTGAAGGCAAAGTGCATAATCCTTGATGAGGTCAAGGATCATGTAGTTCAGCATATTGCCGAGAAGAATACAACCTAAGTTACCAGGATTCGGATCTAGATCCGGATACGGATCTAGATTCAGATACGGATCCACCAGTTTTTTGAAAAACCAGGATCCGAAAATGGCAAGGAAAAGACAAGTACATGCAAATATAAAATATTTTAAAATTTTTAAAATTGAAATTTATATAAATATAAAAATAAAAACATATGCTAATTTTTTAATATATAATTTTTACATCCAATAAATAATTATTATATAAATAATTCCAGACTTAAATATTAATTAAAGTTATATAAAATGAAAACCATATGTTCCCACGGGGCTTTGGATTGATGGTGATGGGTACACTGTTAGGCACCCTTGCGATAGGGTCATTGGTTCAAATCCCCCGTGGTGTTACTTATCAAAAAAAAAAACCATATGTGATTTTTAAATATATAACTTCAAATAATACTTTAAAATAATTATTAATTTAATTATCTTACTATTGATGTATCTTTTATAACTATTTAAACATTATATTAAGTTATAATATTTATATTAAACAAATTAGTCTAGAATCTTACTTTTTAAACTTGAAAAGAAACTTTAAAATTGATTAAAATAAAAAGTTACTTTTTAAACTTTAAAATATCCAAATCAAATGGGTAGATTATAATGTGCACATCACTACATTAAAGTTTATAACTTAAAGCTTATAATATGGTCATAAAAATAATAAATTAGGGCGGCCAACTCCCTAGATTAGTTACTTTTTCAACTTTAAAATATCCAAATAAAAATGGGTAGATTATAATGTTCACATCACTGCATTAAAGTTTATAATTTAAAGCTTATAATATGGTCATAAAAATAATAAATTACAGCAGCCAACTCCCTAGATTATTTGGGTAGACGTTGATTCATTAATTCATTGATGTGATTCATTATATTCTCGGATGCTGATTCATTCATTGACTAGCGAATGGACAGTTGGATTTCCAGTTTTGGAATTTTGTGCTGGCGTTTACCACATATTTGTGCATTGACATTGACAGTTTTTTACCCTCATAAAGAAGCTGGGCGGATCTCTGAGGATCCAGATCCAAATGCGTCTCTGATCCGAGGATCCGTGGATCCAACCATTAGGCTTGACGGATCCGGTAACATAGAATACAGCAAAGGAGATGTAGGACACTTTGACAACATTGTATCAGGGCACTTCCGTGTAGAGGAAGATGCTACTTGAGAATAAGTTGCAATCGTATCAGATGCATAAGGGGAGGCAGATAGATCTATACATCAGCGGGTTGCAGGAGATTCAGGACCAACTTACTTCCATAGGGGCCACGCCAGATCAGGAGTTCATAGTGACGACTGCCCTGAATGCAATCTCCGAGGATTGGGAGACATTTGTCCAAAGCATTTTGGGCAAAGCTGATCTTCTAAGATAGGAAGAGATGTGGGTAGCTCTTCACCTAGAAGAGATCAGACGGTTGACCAAGGCGGGAAGTAGCAGCAAAGGAGGTCGAATCAAGAAAGAGGAGGAGGATGGCATCTGCGGGATAGCAGGGGAAGAGGAAGAAGAATGACATCTCCAAGGTAAAGTGCTTCCATTGTGGGGAGCCAGGTCATTATGCAACCCAGTGTCCCAGGAAGAAGAATAAGGAGAGGCTTCTGACTCTAAGGCAGCTCCAGCGAAGGCAGAGAAAGAAGTCGAGATGGATGACGACTGTGCCATGAGTGCTCATGCACCTCTAGAGAAGAGGTGGGGAGACATCGAGCTGTAGTTAGGAGGACTACAGAAGATGAGGGGCAGGATCCTTGAGGCACCCAAACTCTTGGATCATATTCGGCTACGGAGGCCCCGAATGACAGTAGCAGGATGACAGATGTCAATAGAAGCAAGATGCGGATGGAGGGACAAGGCAATGCTAGAGTGCAGAGTTCTCTAGTAGCGCGAGAGGCACAAAGGTGGTTGCAGCAGTGCAAGAAGCACGAAGGTGTTTGCAGCAGCGCAGAGGCAGCAGAGAGAGCACCAGATAGCAGCAAAGGTAGCTTCAATATCAGGAGGCTTCTAGGCTGACAAGGATGTTAGTACTTGGGTAGATCAGTTACTTACTTCTCGGTAATTGAGTTGTAGTGCAATGGTGGCAATGGTAGTGTTATGGGCAGCATGATGCAGCGTGTTGAGAGAGAGGTGCAGTGCAGATGCAGTGTTGGGAGGAAGGACCAGCAGCAGCATGGATGCAGGAGCTGCAGTACAGATGTAGCACTGGCAGTGGCAGAGCCATGGGCAGCAATGCAATGGATGTTAGGCAACAAGCCAAGCATCAGCACAGGCACTGGTGTGGGAGGATCAAAGTGATGTTCAGTGGTGGAGCATTACTAGAGCACATTCCTCACTAAGAGGGAGTGTTGATTTGGGGTAGCACTGGATGTGCTCTAGCCATGAAAATTGGTGGAGAGGCTAAAGCACATGAGATCTCTAAGACCCATAAATGGTTTGGGGAAATTCCACCTGGTTAGAGAGATATTAGAATAATTAATATTTTTAATGGAGTTCCTAAGTCTAAACTTAGGAAAATTAAAATATTAAAGGATATTAATATAAAACTGATCAAGCCAAATCTAATCTTAGCTGTTGATTAGGGACTTAATCTCAGCCGTTGAAGACTCAACAGGAAAAGTATAAGAGAAGGCTTGAGGGTCAGTTGAAGATACACCAAGATTGATCAGTCAGTTCGATTTTCTGGAGTGGGGTTTGCTGAGAAAATTCAAACAAGTGATTAGAGTTGCAGCGAGGGGCAGTGAGTGCATAGCAGAGAGGCAGAGATAGTGTCAAAGGACTAACGCAGAGATTGAGGAGGCTACGCAGAGCCAACAAGAGCCACACAGAGGGCCAAAGCAGAGGCTAGCAAGGCCTGCGTGGGTGACACAGAAGGCCCGAGAGCCAGCACAGAGCAGCAGAAGGCTGCCACAGGAGGTTTCAAAGTGACGCAAAGGCCACGAGGGCTGACACAAAGCCTCAGAGAAGCGTTGGAGAGATTTTCGTGGAGCAGAGTTGCTGAATATCTGCTTCCGAAGAGAGGTATTACTCCCAAATAGATATCTCTGTTGGTTCAGCCAGTTTGGCACCCTAGTTGTACTCAAGAAAGTTGCTTAATAATAAAACCCTCAAAACTGTTGCACCAATTTTCACAAGTTGGGTTTTTCTGGGGACGATTGTCCAAAAGTAATGATGTCCCTTGTATGTTTGTCTGTTATTTTCAATTGATGATCTATAGATGGTTGAGACTGCATTTGTGTTTATTTTCAGTATTATGGTTAAATAACTTGTTAAGAGATAAACAAGTAGGTGAAATAAACCAGATAATGCAGGAAGAATTTCTGACGTGTTAGACTTAGAAATTTCAACAATATATGGAGCCTATATAGTGATCACATGCAGGGACTAGAGATAAGGGTCAGAGGGATTCCATCCATTGACAGGGCTATGCCGTAGCAGGTTTGGCTATGGGATGCAAGGATTCAGTTGATCGATAGATCACTCATGATGAGTGCAGTCGTGACAGAAGGTGATATAGTTCGCTCATGGGATGACACATGGGGGTTCACAGAGGGTTTCATCATATGGGGAGGCAGACATTCTCTGTTGTTGCACAAGTTCAGAGTTAGATTTGGATGGGTAGGCCTTGGTGCCTTGGAGATGCCTAGGTAGGATGTGTCTCGCCTCTTTCAGTACTCCACCATCGAGTTCCAAGAGAGGAAGATACTAATTGCGCACGATGGGGAGTATGACATAGTCAGAGTAGCGGAATGTCAGCATGGTGGCACCACTCTGGGACTAGCAGGGAACTGGGGCATCACAGCTCTTCACAGCTCAATAACCGAGTCACTGATGAGGCAGGGGACTTTTGGTGCTTTCACCGGGCTGGATAGTGAATGGAGCGAGGGGAGCTTCATGTTGCACAGGATTGCCTGGGATCCTAGTATTGAAGGATTCTTTCATATCATGACAGTGAAGAGGTCAGGCACGATCCAGTGGCACATCTAGGACCTTGGCACACTTTGCAATGACAGTGGGGAGCAGCAATTAGAGAGGATGCTTGCTTAGGCATTGCTTGAGGACAGGCAATTTTTGGTGCACTGGAGGAGCTTGCCGGATGAGGATACCACTTGGGAGGATGAGCACATTTTGGAGCACCCAACTTTGAGGTTGCTTGAGGGCAAGCAACATTTGGGAGGGGAGGACTGTCATGTCCCTTCTCAAACACATTTGTAACAGAGTGTTTCCACACATTTTTGCAGAATGTTGGCTAAGGGAAAGAACGCAACAATTTCGACTTAGGGACTTAGGAGGAAATTCGACTTAATTTGGTTGCTAGTTGAAGGTGGGGGGCCACCCATGTGGGAATTCGAACTAGGCCATTCGAATGGTTTGGAGGGAATCCAAAATGCTGGATGGAGGGGCCAACATGAGCCAAGGAAGGACCGCAAAGATAAAAGGAGGAGAGAGCTCTCATTTGGATTGATTCTTACACCTTGCAATCAAAATTTCTTGACTATTGGCTCTGTTGTTTAGCTGAGTCAACCGGATGTTTAGCCACGAATCTCTCAAGTGGAGATTCAACCTCTACTTCGGGGGACCATCCATGCCCACCTTAGAGAGGTAGTTCCATAAGTATTTTAGGAGTTCTGGGAGTGTGTACAGCACTACCATTCAGCCACAACAGGGAGTGTGTATTTCTGGCTAGCTGAAGAATACGTAGGGGGAGTTTGGAGCTATCAGTGATCAACTATTTGCCAGGAGAGTTATACGATTGGGAGAGCAACAAAGGGCCAACCTTTCTTGTGAGTTTTGGAGCCAACATCCCAGCAATTCGATTTACAGTTACCCGAGGCTAGCACAGAGAGCCACCACTAGGCTCACGTGGGAGTTGGAGGAAGGAATTATAGAGTTGGAGGTGGCCAGGAGAAGTAGGAGATCACTTGGAGGTCCATTTGAGGAGGATTGTTGGATTTGGGAGAGCAGAGATTGACAGGTTCAGTCACAGCAACAGAATTTGAAATTGGAGGAGGGCCAAGCTGTGAAAGGTCAATTTTTGAAGGTTGGAACCAAGGGAAACCCTTTCTAGGTTTTTCTGGGTTTTGGGCAAGGATCACACACTTGATTTTATAGAATTTTCTGGGCAGAACTAAGGGGTCAAACAGGGGTTCCAACTCAGCCAGCAGCTAGAGGAGCTAAGGGGAATTTGGGCCAAAATTCTGAGGTCAACATTTGGCCAATTCCTTCATGGGTTTTTCTGGGTTTAGGCCAAGGAGCAAGGAACTGAAATCTCATAATTTCCTGATCATGGGAAGTAGTGCTTCCAGCTCTTCAAAGTCAGCAGACAGACTAGTTTCCTGGGGCAGCACACTTCAGTTTGGTGCAGCAGTTGTAGCAGCCTTCAGTTCAGCATTTTCTCACCTAGGTTTTGTCAAGCTTGTCCATTGAGACAAGCCTAGGTGCACCATTCTATTTTGCTCCTGAAGAAGTAATAAAATGGCTCAACAGTTCTCTATTTCCAGTGTTTCTATGGGTGCTTAATGTAGATTTCGTTTTTCTGATTGCTGGATTGTTTGCATGCTTTGTATATCACTTACATTCTTGTTTAGGATCATTACATTTTTCCACCCTTCTTTATATGCCTTTTGCCTTTTTATGATTTTTTTTTATTAACTGCTAGGGGCTCAAGGGGCAAGAGCATGATGCATAAGATATAACAGTAAATACCCCCTTTATGGTAGGGCGGTTCATTGCCCACCAGGGGTCAGGACAATCATGGGTTCCTATATGATGAAGGAGGCTCATAGAACCTGTAGGAACCAGGGTGATGGCCATGATGATGGGGTAAAGCTCATGTGTTGGCTTTTGCCCACGTGTTAAATGTGTTTGTCCCAGCCATCTTTTGCATTTTGTGGTACATTTTCCTGTTGAATGTGGCCAAATATGTTTTTATCTTTTTTTTAGCTGCATCAACCTCTCGGGCATCATTCCAAGCCTGACCCAAGGTGGGAGGCAAGGGGAAGGGGTGAGCTAACCCTATGTGGACCCAATGGAGGAATGTGGACCCAAGTGGGAGAAATGATGAATGGGGTAATTATGAGTGGAAACGGGGTAAGATATGTTAATAAGGGAGCGGGACCATGCAACAAAAATCACGGTTTCTTGTGAAATACCATCCCTAAAGCCAAATGGTCGTTAAAAGAGATCCCACAGGACTAGGATCCAAGGTTAATATCCAAAAGGGGTCTAGGGGACAAGAGCACAGACCTAGCCCATTCTTTCCGCTGAATCCCCCATTAATCCATGCCCATAAGTGTCCATAATAAGCAAACTATAATACTCAATTACCAAATGACAAGGCATACCTTTAGGTTCAAGAGGCCCACCTTCAAACATACGATCATGGCAGATGGGTGAGGGACCACATGGCTGGCTCAGGTGGCGAAGAAATGGCACAATGAGCTATCTGGTGGCTGCAAGGGGTTGTTGGTTGCCCACAAAATGGTGGGTAACGTAGCCCATTATTAATTCCATTAATCCATTAGCAATCAGATTAACCATTATCATATGATAGTAACTGATGAACGAACATCAAACATAAATGCACAAGACAAGCCAAGACAAGAGGACACCAGATTTGGCGAATGCCAGGGAAAAACCCCAAGATGGGGAAAACCCTTTGATCAATTCTTATTATTATATCAAAATGTTCAGCAAAAAGAGAATACAAAAGTCAAAATTGACTTGCCAAATCAAAGTCAAAACAACCCTATCAAATTTGCAGTCAACAGCAGTCAAAATCTGCCCTAACCAGAAAGTCAACAGCAAGTTAAAATACCAGCAAATTGTCCTCAATGCAACTCAGCCATACCCAGTGAAACTCGGCCTTCAAAGGTGGTCAAACATAGCCCAAAACAGTGGTCAAACTTGGCCAAACTTTGCAGTCAACTCTGCGATCAAGTCTACAGTCAACCCTGCAATTGGTCTACAGTCAAAGTCAACAAAATGCCTCAGTTCTTGTGCTAATAGATGTGTCCTACCAAAAACGAAATTTTGACACTAAAACCGCAACCAAAGGAGGTCAAACCACCCCTAGTCAACGCTGGTCAAACCTTCAACTGTCTCTGAAATTTCAGCCCTATAATTCGTCTTGCAATTTGTCTTTCTGCTACCACACCTATGAGGAAAATATATGCCCAATAAGTTGTACGAATCAAGCAGAGAAGGAGAGAGATGATTGTGAGTGAGTGAAGTGTCAAATGAGGTTGGAGGTCTCTCTTATTTATACAAATTGTTGAGGGTGAAGTGACATGTCTCTTGGGCTTCATGAGCCTACATGATGATGTGGTCGACCTTGAAAATTTGCAAATATGAGGGCATAAATTCAAAAACACATTTCCGCTTATCCAAATTTGATGGTCTTAGGGTCAATTTTGGTCCTCTCGAAAAGAGGAATTCAATGCAATAATCATCTCCATCAAATGAGTTGTCCAAAGTGGAATTTTGCCCTAGTTGCCAATTTTAACACTCCCTCTCAACTAGGGAGAATTCTACCTAGCAATCCATCATGCCATTCTTTCATCATGAACCATCTTTGCATCTCATCTCAACTCTGCTGAACGAGGATGTAATAATGAAGAAGAATTGATCAAGAGTAAGTACAAGACCTTGCCATTCTCCACTGAGAAAAGTCAATCCAGGGGTAGAACCCCAATCAAACTTGGTCCTAGATCAAGTTGTTGAACACCATGCATCCTAGACATAGGGAGTATGGCAATACACGATGCACCCATCCGTAGTGTTATGGTCCCTATCCACTTTTTCCAACTCATTAGCCAGATGAGAGGTACTTCCCATGTGTCCTAGACTACATGGGTAGGATGATGTTGGGGCAACAGTAGCGAAAGAATAAATCACATCCTGCTCACAACCACACATAGGAAAAGGATAAACCACATCCTATAGTCACATGTCACAACCATCGTGAGGAAAGGATAAACCACATCGTATGCACATGCAAGTCAATGAGAGTAGGGAAAGGATGAACCACGTCCTACATCCATGCCAACCAAAAATCGTAGGAAGGATCCTACACGTGGAGAAAGGAAGAACCACGTCCCACCGACATGCCAACCATTGATCGTAGGGAACAAGCAACCTACATGTGGAGAAAGGATGAACCACATCCCACCGACATATCCACATGTGACAACCGACAGATGCCTATATGCATCTCTCACTGAGGTATCTGCAAGAGAAGGTGAACCACTCATCCTACTCATATGGCATAAGAGAAGGTGAACTACTCATCCTATGCATATATCATCAACTATAGGGGAAGGCGAACCACTCACCTTATGCTCTCATATATCATCATGAGTATCACAGGGGAAGGTGAACCACTCACCCTGTACAAAACGTACTTATAGGGGAAGGTGAACCACTCACCCTATGGTTGCACATAGCTCCAAGAAGTACCCCAGGCCCCCAGGAGCTCCCAGAGCTCAATGTTCAACCGAGACCCTCCTAGTAGGGTCTATCCATGACTCCCAGTCTCTCTCTAAAGAAAGATAATCTTGACCTTACCAAGAGGCTATGTAAGGATGACAGTAATCTGCTCATCCAACCAACAATGATGGAGCTTGGTAGCTCTCCAATGTAACATATCATAATAAAGCAGTACCCAATACTTGGAGTTGTCATGGAACATGGATTCTCTAAAAAATGAATCCCGCTCAAGAATATCGCAATATACAACAATGGTTACCAGCACGTGCTCAAATGGCTCACTAAAGAGCTTCCTCAACCGACTGGCTTCATAATAAGCCATACTTGTTGCTATATACATTCAACCTCAATAGTGCTTCTAGGGCAACTGAATCAAGAGATATCGCACTAGATGTGCTCTTTCCATCCATCACATTGCGAACTGAGCTAGCATCAGAATATTCATGGAATCTTAGATTCCAGCAGTGTACCTCAAATTATAGATAATAGAATCATAGAGATATCTCAATAAGCAACTCCAATATATGAGGCTCATCCATAGATCGACTCAGAGTCTTCACAGCGAGGCATATGACTAATAGGATGTTTATCAAGAACACCAAGGATCCCATAAGATATACATATGCAAACTAGCAACTTCTCCATCTCATCAGACCTTTAAGTGCAAGGAATAGTGCATCAAGGCTAGGTCTTTCATCTTGATATTAAAAGTCAACTCCCTCTTTAAAGTTTGACTTTGATTATTTATTTATTTATTTTAAAAACTAGTTGTTTAGTATAGCGGTTACTTATTCATATTTGTTTTTAATAAATTAATAAACTAATATCACAGTTTAAATATTATTTTTCAAAAACTAGTAATATTTGGTTTTAATAGATTAATTTAAATATTATTTTTCAAAAACTAGCCATTTAATATAGCCGTTACATATTAATATTTTAATAAATTAATAAACTAATATCATTATTTAAATATTATTTTTCAAAAACTAGTAATATTTGGTTTTAATAGATTAATTTAAATATTATTTTTCAAAAACTAGCCATTTTAATATAGCCGTTACCTATTAATATTTTAAGTAAATTAATAGAACATAATATCATTATTTATATTTTTTTCAAAAATAGCCGTTTAATATAGCCGTTAATATATAATTTAATAAATTAATAAACTAATTTTCATTATTAAATATTATTTTCAAAAAACTAGTCTTAATATAGCCATTACCTATTAATATTTTTAATAAATTAATGAAATAATCATTATTAAATATTTTTTCAAAACTATGCTGTTTAATATAGTTTGTTACTTAATAATTTTTGTTTATAATATATTAATAAATTAATATTATAATTTAAACATTATTGTTCAAATATAGTCATTACTTGAAATTATGTCTCTACATTGGTCTCTATTTAAGCCTTTGCCATGGTCTGCCTCTTCATCTGGTCCTAATGATGAACCACACTTGTTGGTTCAAAGCGCGTCGACCAAAAAATTCTCTCATGTGATTTCTACTGAAAGACTTTGTTTAATTCATTATGGATCACAAAAGCTTGAACACAGAAGTCAACTCCCTCTTACATTGATAAATGAGAGGGTCATCAATCAAACATCATCAATAGTTGCATCTTTACAATCCAATCAACATGGCTTGTCCATAACTCCCTCTAAATATAGAGAAAGTGACCTTGCCAAAACATAATTGAGCCACCTGTAACCTGTCCCTTTTCCTGCTACAGACCCTTAGGTCCATGTGCCAAAGTCATCAATCATAATCTTGCAACTTCCAGGTAGCCTCTCAAGTAACAAGGATATATCAAGGCATCATTAGAGTCATCATAATCATAATCAGCTGCCATGATTTGCCTCTGTCATTAAACATTGGGCAAGAAGAGTCATCGGATCATACTACCAGGGATTCTATAGCTCCCTTTGAAGCCTTGCTTCACGTGATCATCTAGCTTTCAATCATGAGCTTCTCATGCAAGGTAGGAGACTTTCCACGAGGCAACTGCAAAGCAAACTTCTAGGAAGCTTGCTTCAGATCAGAGAGTATACTCTGAAGAATCATCATGGTCCTTCAACTAGAGTGACAAAATCCTCCCATGACATTGTCCCAAAAAAATGCATTATCCTTCATTTCTAGACCACTGCAACCAACACATTAAATCACCTAATCCGTGATGAGGAGGGGTCCTTCGCATCCAAGCATTCATATTCATAAGATCCTGGCATAACGCATCAAAATGTAATGACCCAACCAAGATGCTAAAATCAGGGTCCTCACAGTTCACTTTGCTCATCGTGCTTGCCAAGACATAGGATCGGCCATGCACATCCTTCTTCCAATGCTTTCTTCATGAGGCCCCTGCAATAGTCATAGATAAGCACTACCAAGCAGAATATGTGATCATAAAAGCATGAGGTATGATATAGGATTTGCATACACTAATGGAGGATGGAATTCAAAACATCATCCTTGTCAATTATACCCTAGAATCCACAAACCCTAAAAATCAAAAGAAAGGGTTTCTTATGAGGGAACATAATAGGGTTAGGATTTCATTTGTGAGCTAGGGTTTCCATGAGCCATATAGGGTTCTTATTCAAACAAACCCTCCATCAAAAGACCATTTAAACAAATTTAAAAAAAAATGCATTACACGTACCTTGAGAGATACCACACCTCTAGTTTTACGTGCATACAGGCTGCTGCAGGGGTCTGCTCCAAAGTGCCATGCACTTCTTCTATCTGCCAGACTTTCAAGGGAACTATCATCCTTATCCAAAGGTGCTAACATAAAGGAGTTGCATACTTTTCTTAGATGAACTTCCTTTGCTTCAGCTGCTAAACAAAAATAGGATCACATGGAGGGTTGCCACTAAACCGTCTCAAAATCACATCAACTGCTAGATAATGAGCAGCTTAGTCAACAATATGACATTATGGAGGGCTTTTACTATTCGTCAAAAATAATTTTCAAATTGATGTCTAAAGAGACCATCCCTTCTCATTACTACATCCTGTATTTTCATTGACTTAAGGGCACCTCTTATGAAGGCTTCAAAGACATGAATACATATTCCTTGTTGATTTGCAAGTCGGCTTCAATGGAATTGGCTTATAACACTTGTGTGTGTGTGTGTGTGTATATATATATATATATATATATATTATATATATATATATAGATATATATATGCGCTTGTAACAGTGATAAGGACTCAGCCTCTTATTCTATACACAGAATAGGGTTCCTTGATTTTACTGATATGGATGACATAGGATGCCCACTAATTATGGAGGACCTTAGAACTATCCTTTATAATGGTGTGCCTCTAATTCAAGGACAAGTCCTCCTCGAGATGACTAATAGGATACCACCCTTCTAGATGTAAATGAAGTCACCTTTTAAGGCCTCATAGTCCAGTGACCATAATGAATCAAAATCCACACAATTGCCGGATTTTTTTTTCAGATTAGGGCATTAAACTTTCTTCAGAATAATGAGAAGAAAAAATTGATAAAAAGGATGCATTGTCAAGAGCAGCAGAAGCAAAATACCCTTCAATTCTACTTGAGCAAAGAAGTCCTCCATAATTGCTTCAGACAAAGGGCATAAATACCTTGTTTATACTTAAAATCAAGCCTTCAAAGTAATGTACAAAGATGCCATGAATAGATCCACATTAAATTCCTCAGCGTAGATAGGGAACTTAATAACTCAGTCTGAAGGTTGTTGTGGCTCAATTAAAAATGCTTCCCCTTTGAAGAATCATGCAGTGAAACCCTCTCCAATCAGGGCACAGAACTTAACACTGTAGGTTTAGTCCACAGTTCTTTATATGCCTTGAATTACCACAGGCCTCTTAGAGGGTCGAAGTCTTGTCAAAATGAGCCGCACTAGTCTCAAGCGATTGCAACCTTGATGCCTGCCATAAACCATAGAATAGTGCGAATACTCTGCCTAGATTACTGCCCTACCACAGGGCCGAGAATCCTCCACTGGTGGTCAATCAAAGGTTCGGATCCCACAACCAGCATAGCCCTAAGCCCACAAAAATGACAAAATTGTGCCACATATAACCTTCAGCAAGTGACCTAAACAAAAAACAAGAGAAAAAAATGCCAATCTTCCAAAGTCGATTCGCTGCTACACAAGGACGCAATACCTTAGTAATTAATTCACAAAAGAGTGTGTCAGATCAACGTATTCTTAAAAAAAAACTCTTCATAGACTTCTTGTCATGAAAAGTAGCTTAGTTGTTGAAGGAGGACTTTAGCATCTTCAGATTTGATTAATGGCCTTCATGAGCTATTTAGCCCAACTCTTGCATATACCTAGACTTGCATTATTTTTCAAGACCTCTCATGTTTTCTGGGGCTTGTAACAAGATACTCCAAATGCATTAGCAATCCACTACTTTATCTTGACTTCAGGGAAACTTGACAACATCTCTTGTGATTGCATTCCTCCTCTTACTTGGACTTGACCTCATCTAGCTCTAATTCCATGTTAATTTTTGAGTTAACATGTTCTTTGCTTAGGTCAGTTACTTCATTAATCCATTAGCCCATTATTAATTCCATTAATCCATTAGCAATCACATTAACCATTATCATATGATAGTAACTAATGAAAGAACATCAAACATAAATGCAGAAGACAAGCCAAGACAAAAGGACACCAGATTTGATGAATGCCAGGGAAAAACCCCAAGATTGGGAAAACCCTTTGATCAATTCTTCTTATTATTATATCAAAATGTTCAACAGTGAGAGAGAGTACAAAAGTCAAAATTGACTTGCCAAATCGAAGTCAAAATAGCCCTATCAATTTTGCAGTCAACAACAGTCAAAATTTGACCTAACCAAAAAGTCAACAGCAAGTTAAACGCAGTGTGGAAAAAGTCGGGAATAAATCCCGATTAAATCCCGATTTTTTTTATTTTTTTGGCTGGCCGATTAAATCTCGATATTTTGATTTTTTTGGCTGGCCGTTTAATTTTGCCGACTTTTTGCCGACTTTTTCGAAAAACTCCCGACTTTAACGACTTTTTCAACTTTTGGACCCTTGCCGATTTAATCCCGACTTCGACTTTTTCCACATTGAGTTAAAGTACTAGCAAATTGTCCTCAATGCAAATTGGTCATACCCAATCAAACTCGGCCTTCAAAGGTGGCCAAAGATAGCCCAAAACAATCATGAAAATAGTGGTCAAACTTGACCAAACTCTATAGTCAACCCTGCGATTGGTCTGCAATCAAAGTCAACAAAAAGCCTTGGTTCCTATGCCAATAGATGCAGCCTACCAAAAACGAAATTCTGGCACAAAAACCGCAATCAAAGGAGGTCAAACTTGCAACTGTCTTTGAAATTATGGCCCTGTAATTCGTCCTGAAATTTGTCCTTTTGCTGCCACATGTGTGAGGAAAAGATATGCCCAATAAGTTGTACGAACCAATCAAAGAAGGAGAGAGATGATTGTGTAAGTGAGTGAAGTACCAAATGAGGTTGGAGGTCTCTCCTATTTATACAAATCGTTGAGGGTGAAGTGACATGTCTCTTGGGCTTCATGAGCCTACATGATGATGTGGTCGACCTTGATTATTTGCACATATGAGGGCATAAATTCAAAAGCACATTTCTTCTTATCCAAATTTGATGATCTTTAGGTCGATTTTGGTCCTCTCGAAAAGAGGAATTCAATGCAATAATCATCTCCATCAAATGAGTTGTCCAAAGTGGAATTTGGACCTAGTTTCCAATTTCAACACATATATATGAGGCATGGGCACATTGGCATTAATATATGATGGTCTAACCAAAAATAATCTAAGTCTAGACTACAAAATAGGTCTAACCTTTTATTTTTCACAGCATGAAGTAGGCAACTTTGTTAATTTTTGAGTTTTTGATGGATAGAGGAAGAAACATATCGTTTTAGGTCACATTACCGCCAAATTCTCGACAAGATCGGTTGTTATTGATCTCAAGTTTAAGAACTGGTATGTTTTTGGTTTACATTAAAATGTTAGATACATTGCATCTTGTCATATAATACAATATCATTTTCCCCAGAAAAAAGAAGTTGAGCTCTTCTCTTCCTCATACCACAACCCAACATAATCATGTCAAACCACTCCTATCAAACTACGTTATCAAATCCATACTCCCACTTCCTCTAGATGCATAAGGATTCTTCTCCAATGTGAAGATGACCTAGATACAACCCAGATACATATTCATACAAGATATCAGACAAAACCATACAAGATCCATATCAGATTAGGAAGATGTATATTTCGTCTCATATACATTAAAAAAATCACAAAAACCTAAATTAAGAAACTCAACTCTAAGTTAAACCCTAGCAACTCATTTTACACCAGTTTTGCAAGGTTTTGGGTTGTAAATTGTAATTGAGCTCCTTTTCGTGTATAGTTTTCCTATAGGTTGACTTTAAGGGTGAAGAGCTAAGTTGCACAAAATGCCAAAATGTTTCGGAGTTTCAGAAATGGGTATGTTTAGAAACATCACCTCCCAAAAATGGAAACGTCAGGCGAAATGTCTACTGAAATGTCATATATATAATATATATATATATATATATATTATATATATATATATATATATAATATATCTATATATATATATATATATATTATATATATATATATATATAAGTGAATAACACATTATCTTGCAAGTAAAAATGGAATAAGAACCAAAGATGCCAATTTAGAAGGAAAACCAAGTCTATTAACTCATAAATGATTACATGATCGTTGAGTTTTGGCCAGGTTTCGGGTACAAGTACAGCCCGAAATGTAGGGTTTCTAGAAGTTTCATGCAACATAAGTCTATAGGGCAATTTCAAGGAGTTTTGTCATTGTGGGCTAATCTTCTTCATTTTGGCCTTAGCTTACGATATTCCTGACCACCTATAAGATATTAATGATGTAAAAATTCAATAGTGAGATGATGAAGATGAAAGCATGAATTTATTATGTCAATAGGCATGTATATTTCATAATAGACCTTCCAGAATTTTAATTTAATTATCAGTAATTAATAAATTATTAGGTGGATGGTGGAGAACTAACCTCCACGGAATATGTTGGAATATTCATAGTATTTACATGGATCAATGGTTAAGATTTATCTCCAAGTTAGTTATACTCTTTGAATTTATTTATCTCTTATTAATTAATTAAAGAAAGTATCATATCAACAAGTCATATTGGGTATGTGGTATTGATAAACCATGGTATTGTAACGAAAGTTATTTAGAAGTTAAGAATTGCCATGGTAAAGTGGGGGTTAATCTCCATGGATAAGAATATTGATTAACTCATAAATTAATTACTTTTATAATTAATAATATTAAATCTGGGCAATGTGAGATGTATCTTAGGATAAGTGTTTTGATGTTTATCATGGATTGATGCCTATTGGCATTTACCAGCCATGTAATTTATATGGATGTGCTAGTTTGATAACATAGGTTCTGGAGTGATGAGACACTCATTTTGTTTGTATTTTTTACTTATGAAATCCTAATACTAATGGAAATTCAATATTTTCAGTTCTAATTCCAAAACCATAAATGCTTCATAATATTTGTTTTGCATATATAGCTTTTATATCTATTAATTTATATATTTTGTATGGAAAGATTTTTAAAAATCTGCTACTTCATAACTATATCTATATCTCTATAACAGTATAACTTACCAGACAAACTATTCTTTGACAGCTATGTACTAAGAAGTATTCAGTTACCTTTGATGAGCATATCGATTTTGTAATCTATGTTCTAAGAAATATTCAGTTACCTTTGATGAGCATATCGATTTTTGCAATCAAGCTCACAATCCAATAATAGGAAGAGAACTCATTTTATCTGCTATAATCATAGCTTAATAGAAAAATTCCTGAGGTACTTCCTTTCCGTAAAAATCATAAGCATCAACTAGACAACAGCGGTTGATTAAATTTGGAAATACATCTCCAGGACAACAAATTTTTGACCCTCATCACTTGTAATGAATGAGTGAAGTTACGGTGGGCTTGCGAAGAAGCTTTTAGAGTGAAACATAAATGAGAAAACCACCCCGAAATAGGAGAAGAAGTTGGGATTAGTAGGAAATTATCTTGAAAGTATTCAATGAGGTACAAAATTTAGGAAATTATCTTGAAAGTATTCAATGAGATGCGATTTCTTCCTTAAAAGAAAATGGATCTCATTGGTTAAATATATCCCCAATAGACTTGACTTTGGTAACTTGGACTAAGTAAGAAAGTTGGGATTAGTAGGAAATTAACTTGAATGTATTCAATGAGATACTTCCGAAATTATCTTGAAAGTATTCAATGAGATGCGATTTCTTCCTTAAAAGGGAATTGATCTCATCGGTTCAATATATACCCCAGTAAACTGGAGCGGTCGCTGACACAGTGAAAGGCGTTGGCTTTGGTAACTTGGACTAAGCTTAGAGACAGAAATAAGAGAAATCAGTATATTAATACCGTTTATGCTAAGCTGGAGTTACAGGATTTCACAGTAGGTTGTAGATGGCATGCCTAAAATTCCATAATTTGTAACAGAAGAAATGCAGTTAGCCCAAGTATTTCCACAAACTGTTTCAAAGCTTCGAGAATACCAATTCAAAACTATTGACCGAACGATTCATGAGATTTTTACCAGACAAAGGCAAGCTCAATGAAAGAGCGCCTCTTAATCTGTAGTTCCTTTGATATGAAACCTGCGTGAACCACCCTTTCTCCTCAGTGTATGACCTAAGAGTATTGAATATTTTTTCGTTTCAGCTTATTACATTTATCACAAAAGTTAAGATAATCTTGAGAAAGTTGAACAGTATAAATAAAAATATAAAGTCATAAGGAACACATGTAGTGGATGAGTTTAGCTAGTGGTGAACTAAAACTTAACGATGCAGTACTCTAAAGACCCTGATGACCATTTGGATTGAACAAAAGCATAAGAGCGAAGCAGTTACCTCGAACCGACGAAAAGCAGTAATGGAAATAGTCACGAATTTCTGGCAAATGCAAGTGTGCCCACGAAGGATGCCTATAAGAATGGTAACATGTCGATTGAATTACCAGTTTTTAAAAACATTTGCCATAAGGACAACAATTCAGACGGTACGGGAGATTTAGATGGGCCTCCGGAGGGCGGACCTGTCATCCGTGGGATTTGAGGGTAATTTAGTGGATTTGATTTTTTTTTAAATTATGCATATTATAAATTGATTTGATGTTTCATAATATTTTTAAGATAAAAATTAAAATCTTAATTCAGAGGTGGATTTAGATTCATATAACATTTTTTGTTTTTGGATGTGATAAAGTAATTTTAAAATGTTTTTAAGTAAGTGATCTAATTATACTAAATGAAAATAATTGAGCATCTCTAAGTACACATTTCAATCAAGATGTATGGTCTATTTAAATAGGATTTTTCACTTCTTGTGATTTCTTAAAAATAATTGAGCATCTCTAAGTACACATTTCAATCAAGATGTATGGTCTATTTAAATAGGATTTTTCACTTCTTGTGATTTCTTAAAGGGAGTAATTTTGTGAATATGAAAAATATAACGGAGGTGATATTTTTTTTAGGAGATGAATTGAGAACCTAAATTATAGAATGTATAATGTATTTTGTGAATATGAAAAATATAACGGTGGTGATATTTTTTAGGAGATGAATTGAGAACCAAAATCATAGAATATGGAAGGGTCATACTATTTTGTGAAGATAGAAAGATTATAGTTTTTTTTAGGGTTATATACATTTTAGATTTAACCAAAAACCTAATATTAATAAGCAAGATTAGTGATGTAAGTGTGTATAATATATTGAAATTAAAACTTAAAAGATGTTTTGAGAAGAAATGATGATGTTGAGGGGAGATCAAATTAGAACTCTATATAAGTTATTGAGAAACACTATGTTTTGAGAAGAAATGATGATGTTGAGGAGAGTTCATAATTGGAACTCTGTACAAGTTGTTGAGAAACATTTGAGAAACAAATTATTGATGGTCATAACATTTGTGTTGTTCCTAAAGGTAACAATAAAGAAAAGATGACCTTTATTGTGCCTATAGAGAAGATAATGCTCTAAGATTAAGACTAGGACATATTGGAGAGAAGGGTCTTCAAACATTACACAATGAAGGTATTGTTGAAGGTATGGTTATAGGTATGTTTGATTTTTCATTAGATTTTGATTTCTATGATCATTGTATAAATAATAAACATAATTGAGTAGTATTCCCATCCATTGTTGCAACAACAAAATGGATCTTGGAGTTTATACAAACTTATATGTTTGGACATGTTATCACCCAATTTAGTGGTATTGACAAGGTCCTCTTGAGGCACTAAGGTTACACTGCATAGGGTAAGTGCCCATTGTCACCTCGGCATAAATCCCCACTCTTTAAGCCAACTCCTGCTAAAGGTTATGAGTGTTAAGCCTCATGTTAACCCTAAAACCGCTTATTAAGCCATATATATTGAGTGATTACATTTCTATTATTATATTTTTATGTACGTTAGAACTCTCTCATGTTCTCATTTTATTATAATTGTACCCTTTGTCTCCTATATATACACTAAGGAGACCTAGTCTTAGGATCATCAAATATTGTCTTGTACATTGTATTCAATGTAAAAGGAGGTTTCCCACTCGAAGAGGACTGTAATTATTGGTTTCTTATCATTTTTAAGGTGCAAGGTTCATAATATTTGGCATCAAAGCTCATAATCTTAGCTTTTTGTTGCTTCAAACATGTCATTGTGGCATTTCGACTATAACTTTTTATCTAGGAGGCCCCTAGATGGTGAAACTTGGAGAATATAAAAGAGAAATCTCGGGAATACCTAGTTCAAATTTCATATCTTGGTTCACTATATTTTCGAAGATATACTCCAAGGAAGTTAGGGTTCCTGAATGCTCATGAAACTAGTCTCAAACATGTTAGTTCTACATTTTCACTATAAAAAGTTTCTATGGGGATTTAAACTATGAAAGTTAGAGCATATTGAGAAAATTTTGGTGAACATCTTGTTCAAACTTTAGATCTTGGTTTGCTATAATTTTGGATATATACTCTGAGGAATTTTGGGTTCCTGAATACTCCTAAAATCAGTTTCAAACAAGTCAATTTGGAATTTTGGCAAAAAAAAAATTGGTGGTTTCATAGAGTGAAACTTGAACCATATTAAGGAGAAATCTCAAATATCATTTAGTTCAATTTTCATAATTTGGTCCACTATAACTTTAGAGTTATAACTTGTGGAAGTTAGGGATTATGAACAATCTTGAAATAAATTTTCAACATCATCTTGGTATTTTTGTTATATCTTATTTTATGAGGTTTTTTAAAATGTGAAATCTTCAAGAGTTTTAGAAGACATACAAAGTATCTCACATATGAATTTCATAATTATGTTTGAATAATTGGACACATGGCATGTTATACAAGCTTTGCTTGTTGCAAAAGCCAAAAATTAGCAAGTTTTGGGAAAGTTACCATAACTTTCACTTGGCACATCAAAATTTTTTCACACCTGTGGAATTGTATAAAAAGCATATTAGAGTATTACAGACCAAAGTTTCAAATCTAGAAGGACTCAAATCTCAAAAATATATCAAGAAAACATTAGTCATTTAGATATTCTCCAAATTAAGGTACGTAACTTACAAGTGACCTAATTGTTGAATAGAAGATCCCATATTTTTTTTGTGACTGAAAGTTGTGATAAAGAGGAGTATTATTATTATTTTCCAACATGTCTCCACTGAAATCTATTGCACCAATTAAAGACTCATCCTTGACTCATGAATAAAGTGAAGACTTAGAATTTAGGTTATTTCAATTAGAGAAGAAAGTTAATGAAATGAAAGGAAATATGTTAAAAACGGTGGATTTCTCAAGTTCTTGAGAGAATGTTTAAAGAGAAATGGAAAATAAGATGAATGAAAATAGAGAAGGGGATAGAAAAATAAGATAAATGAATCCACAATATTAACATTTTTACACCAACGTTTCAAATCCCAAATGGGATCCATCATCAGGATTTTAGAATGATGATGGATCCCATTTGGGATTTGAAACGTTGGTGTAAAAATGTTAATACTGTGGATTCTCCGGTCACAAATTCAAAAGATGCAAACCACAGATCTCTTAAATCCAAGATAAATGAAAATAAGGAAGAAATTCAAAACTCCAGTAAGGGAGAAGAAAATAATTATTAAACATTCTATTAAAAGTTATCCCTAAAAGCGATGTGCAGATCCAAAGAAATCATGAACATAAGGAGAAGCATGGTGTTGAGAATCAATCTCATATGGGGAGTATGTTATCACAATTGGAGAGCACATATATTGAATTTTAGAACTATAATTATGAATCTTCAATCTAATATCCATGTAATCAAGGCTTCAAGTTGGGACCAAGGAACTACTAAATTTCGAAGATCGAGGAAGTTTGATGGTAATGATCATGTAATGTGGACATTTCAGATGAAGCAATACTTTGATTTACACCAAGTGCATCCTTGCAAAATTTAAATAATACATCCCTATTTTTGGAACGAGGCCATCATGTATGGTATATATGGCTTTGTGAAAGGAAAAAGGATTATGTTATATCTTAGTCCATTTTTACAAAAGAATTGATAGCGCAATATGGGGATATTAATAGAAATGCATTCTTTAGACAATTGGTAAATCTTCAAGAAAATGGTTCAATTACAAATCACATTCAACAATTCCAAAAGTTGAGTCTTAGAGTAAAGAATATTTCATAGGATAATTTGTTATACCTATTTATGGAAACTTTAAAGGAAAGCATCCAACATGAGGTGCATCTCTTTGAACCTAAATCTCTAGAACATGCTTTCAATCTGGAAAGGAAAGTTGAAGGTAAAAATATGACCATTAAAAATTTGGTCACTAATAACTATAGAGAAAGTCATGCTCCCTCTCCTAAATCGACAAGGTTGGCTCCTCAACAAATGGATGAAAGAAGAGCAAAGGGGCTATGTTTCAACTATGAAAACAAGTATAGTAAGGGGCATAAATGTAATGAGAAAAAATTATTCTATATAGGCTATGAATACAAAGAATATCAAGAAGTGGAGACTTCCTAAGGTCTATAGCTAGAAGAGACTAATTTCACTCTTTACATGCATTGATCATCATTAGTACTCCACGAACCCTTATGATAAAAGGATATATATAAAGGAAAAAGGTAACAATATTGATTGATTTAGGTAGTACCCATAACTTCATCAATTACATGCATTGATCATCATTAGTACTCCACGAACCCTTATGATAGAAGGATATATATCAAAGAAAAAGGTAACAATATTGATTGATTTAGGTAGTACCCATAACTTCATCAATTTCTTTGTATATCCAACACCAAACTTTCAAGTAATGAATGCAGATGGAGGTACCATAAATTGTTTAGGGAAGTGACATAATATTGAGCTGAATATGGGTGGGTATTTGGTTGTCAGTCCCATGATTGCAATCCAAATGGGTGGTGTTGATGTTGTATTAGGGGTCTAATGGTTACAATCAATGGGAATAGTGGTCCATAATTTTCAAGACCTTTTCATAAGATTTTTCTTAGAAGGAAAAGGAATTGATAAAAAAGGGACACCAAGGTGTTGTTGCATAATTGTGTTCATTAGATGTTCAAACATTTATACCCTCTAATCCAATGGATCTCCAAAAAGTTATCAACAATTATTCTAAGGTATTTGGAGAGATGCTTAAGGATCTTCCACCTATCTGAGATTGTGAACATGTTATTTATTTGCAACTTGGAAGTATACCACCTAGCAATTGGCCTTATAGGTATCCACATGCACATAAGAGTGAGATTGACCATATGGTTCAAGAAATTTTAGAGGCGGTCATCATTCAACCTAGCCAAAGCGCTTTCTCTTCATCAGTGGTAATTGTTATTGAAAATGATGGTTCATGGCATATGTGTCCATATTACAGATATCTCTACAAAATGACAATCAAAGATAAGTTTCATATTCCTTTCATTGATGAATAATTAGATGAATTGAATGGATCAATTTTCTTTAATAAATTATATCTTCATTTTGGATATCATCAAATTAGAATGAGGCAATAAGACATTCCCAAAACAACCTTTAAAATATGTGAAGCTGATTATGAGTTTTTGGTTGTGCAATTTGGACTTACAAATGTGCCTTTAATATTTCAAATCTTGTTGAATTATTTTCAAAACCCTTCCTTAGAAAATTTGTGTTAGTACTTTTTGATGGCATACTAATCTACAACAAATCTTAGGAAGAGCATGTACAACATGTTTACAGAGTCTTAACACTATTAGAAGAACAACAACTATATGAAAAACCTTCCAAGTGTGTCTTTGGGGTTCAAGAAGTGGAATATTTGGGCCATAGTGTATCACATAAGGGTGTAAAGGTGGATCCTAACAAAATCAAAGTTATGAGGGAATGGATGATCCCCAATACCTTGAAGAAACTCAGAGGATTCTTAGGATTGATAGGACATTCAAGGTTCTTGAAGACATACCATAGGATCAAGAAATATTTTTTGTTGGGAAGGTATTAAAGAAAATGTGCAAAATTTTGTGGTCAAATGTGTGATATTCCAACAAAATAAAGGAGATAAAATGAATACCTTAGGGCTCCTTCTGCCATTAGCCATACTAAGCCAAAGTTGATAACAAGTTTCAATGGATTTTATTATAGGTTTACCCAAGTATAGAGGAAATATTGTCATTATGGTAGTGCTAGATTGAATGACAATATGCCCATTTATACTATCTTTATCGTCTTTTTAAAGCAAGTATAGTGGCAAAAACATTCATGGAAATTATCCAAAAGATACATGGAATACCAATTATTATTGTAAGTAACAGAGATCCAATTCCCACTAGAAATTTTGGATTGGATTATTTTCTTGTTTGAGTATTCAATTGGCTCATAGCTCATCTTACCATCCTCAATCTGATGGGAAAAATGAGATTGTGAATAAATGTTTAGAAATATATCTACATTGTTTTGCATGTGATAAACATACACAATGGGTGAAATGGTTTCTCTTGGAAGAATGGTGGTACAACACGCCCTTCCATACCTCATTAAAAATGTCACCATTTATGGTACTTTAGGGATATCAACCCCCATCCATCACATCACCCTTGAAATGGATTATAAAGGCTCAAGCAGTAGAGGACCACATATGGAACCAACAATAGGTTATCAAACTATTGTAGCACAACTTGGTTATGGCACAAAATAGGATGAAACAACAAGTAGATCAACAACACAATGAAAGGGTATTTGAAGTGGGGGATTGGGAATTTATGAAACTACAACCATATAAACATTTGTCCCTGAAACAACAAAAGATGAATAATAAATTAGCATCGAGGTATTATGGCCCCTATAAGGTGTTGCAAAGGATTTATATTATGGCTTACAATTTGCAGGTGCCTCCATCTTCACATGTACATCTAGTCTTCCATATTTCGTGCTTATATAAGATAATTGGTGACAAGATCCAAGTCCAAACTATTTTACCAAAGATTAATAAAGGAGGTAAAATAATACTAGAACCAAAAAATATCTAAGAAACAAGGACTAAGCATCTAAGAAATCGAGCAAATATTGAGTACCTCATCAAATGGAAGAACCCACCAATGGAAGAAGTGGCATGGGATGATGAGTTGCAAAATCACTCACAAATAGACAAGTGTTGAGGACAATACTTATTTGAAGGGGAGGGGCATGCTAAGCTCTATATAAGCCCCATGCTAACCCTAAAACCTCTTTTTAATCCCTAAATATTGAGTGATTACATTTCTATTGTTATATTTTTATGTAGGTTAGAACCCTCTCATGGTCCCATTTTATTATAATTGTACCCTTTTCTCCTACACATACACACACACACTAATGAGGCTTAGTCTTACAACCATTAAATATTGTTTTTTACATTGTAATCATTGTAAAAGGAGGTTTTCCTCTTGAAGATGATTGTAATTATTGGTTTCTTGTTGTTTTTATGGCACAAGGTTCATAACAATGAGAGGTCTCCTTATTTTACACACATTAAACTTCACCTAAGCTAAGTAGATCATTGCTCAATATTAATGTTTAAAGTGAAGGTAGGAGTTAGTTATTAATTTTATTGATATGGAATGATAATATACAATAGAAAAATATAGACCAACAAGCTAAAATTCACTCAAACTTGAAATATTTTGTTCTAATAACAACATAAGAGTGGATGATGAATGCCCTTACCAAATAATATATGAGTTCCTTAATTTACCCTTTGTTAAATGGTTGAAATCAGAAAAAAGTATTGTTATCCTCCACTTTTCAAACCTTCAAATGGAAGAAATATAGAAAAGTAGCAAGCAAGAATTCTCTTGGAGGCCACCCATAAGTGTGGAAATGCTCTAGATCGATAGATCTATGAGTGGGGAAATTAAGCAACAAGTTAGTAATAATAAAAATAGCTCAACAACCTAAATATGTAAGTGGAATGAAGCTTCCAACAATTTGGAAACTACTTACAACAAACAAGGATCAGACCCCCCCCAAGGGTCAAAACCCAGAAAAATTCCAACAAAATGTTTAATTTCTAATAGCTTAAAATGTATCGTTTACTCTAGAAAAACAATTTTAAGCTAAAAATCAGATCTAGATAAAACAAAGGGTTACTAATGATAAACACTTACTTGACGATGTCCTTTGGATGAGGTTTTTCTACTAGATATGTGGATAGTTTTGTTGTAATAAATTGTAGATAAAAACACCCTAATGAAATATGATTTTAAATATAGAAAACAGAGGGAAAATATTTTCCTTGGATAAAAATGGTTCTGAAGTTAAAAATACCAAGGATATACTATCTCTTTAAAAATCAAAATTTTTACTATAATCTTGAAACTTAAGGAAAAATATTTTTGTACTTTTTTTAATAAAAAGAAACAAAAAATAAAAGAGAGAAATAAAATTTTAAGTGGATAATTGTTGTGATGTGGCTTACCTTGGCCTTGCTTTTATCTTTTAAGGTGTTGGATCAAGATCACGACACTCTCTTTTTCAGTTATTTAATTTAGACAATTACAATGGATTGGAGTTTAGGTGATTGTCACACCCCAATCTAGTCTAGAATAGTGATACAATCTCCAAGTTCTACTAAGATACATCCCTCTTATGGAGAAGTATCCAACCATTGGGTTAGCTACGATGCACAATGAAATCACTTCTTTACTCAAAGAACCTCCAATAAGGGTTTGTCCAACAATTGGATTTGACAAACATTTTGTACTTACAAAGGGGAGATGAGGTCTAGCACCGTGATCTTTCCTTCCATGTGACAACTTTGTCCCTTAACAGATTCACCCAATAGCCTTATGATAACCCAAAAAACTTGTTTCAATTCTATGATATTCTGTTACAACATAAGCCAAGAAAAATGATACATAGTCAACCCAATATTTTCATTGGAAATAAAATTTTATTAAAATGTCATAATGATCTCACAGTGCAACAACAACCTATTTGGGTAGAGGGCTCAGCCTTATATAATATTCTTTATAAAAACTAGTTAATGGCAGGTAGATCACTCCCCCAAAATAAAAATTATTTGACTTGTCATCCACAAGATCAAAGACTATGTCATAGAAAATTATTTTTAACATAAAAATAATTCATGCACTAGGGGTTGATTTGACTTGAAGTGGCAACAATTTGGCTTAAGAATCTAATTTATAGCTTTATTTTTCCTTTAATGTGTTTGAAATGAATAATAGTAGCCCAACAACTTGGTTCTCATGCACCAATGACTAGTTTTGAACCCTTTTTAACTCCTATGAGTGACTAGACAACACATTGACTAGCGCACAACGTGTCTTGATTGAGGGAACATTGTGCTTCTAGAGGAGAATGTCGAGTGTAGAATGGCCAATATTCACCAAGTGACTAACCCAACATTCATCTTTGACTAAACTAATGTTCATCTTAGAGACCGTTGTTAACTTGAGTCATTAACACTTGGCCACCTTTTATTCCCATATGTTAGCATAGAACGATTATATATTCTTGCACATGACTTATAACTCTAATGTTGGGCTTCTTTTAAGCTCTATGAGGTTTTCATGGGTGATAGGAGGCTCCATGCACCACTTTCAATAAATAAAAATATAACACATGTAATGTAAAGTATGCTTTGCCACCTTTTGTTCATGGGATACTATTCCCACCTTCCCCTTTGGAGGTCGAATTTTGCTTGAAATATTTTTTTTCTATTAAAAGATCAAGTGGCATGTCAAGTATCCATCATGCTTATCAAAATAAGGCCTTGTTAAATTTTTTACATAAGAGCTCGTGCATTGGGATTCATGAAGTGACTTAAGAAATGTGAGTTTCATTGTGAATTGTGAGACTTCCATGTGGAGAACTGAATATAGTATACTCCTACCATGGATATGCATACAGACTCTATAAAACATGATCATGTGGAAAAACATAAGTGCACTTAAAACGATGGGCACAACAACCCCTACATAGGGCGATCAATCCTACAAAACCAATGGCTTCCATAAACTATTATCCCAATAGATCCATCTTAAGGCTTCCAATCCTATCCTAAATGAAAGGAATTGAGAGTGGGGACTAATGGGATCAAGCATGGCTAACCATCAAAAGGCCTACAACACCATATACATAATCATCCACATGGCTTACAAGGCTTTGGGACTTGCACCTCATTGGTCATAAAATGGTGTGGTCATGAAAAAAATATAGGCTATCTCCTCATAGATAATGGGACCTATGTTTATTCCATCACTAGTTAAATGTGTACCATGTTTCATCAAATACAATTTATTGAGGAATGCATGGATCTATTTCCAATATGAGCTTTCACTAAATTTAAAGAGCTTAAAGCTCTTGTAAAAGATTAGATTGAGGAAAAACTAAAGGTGTTAAGAGTAGAAAATGGTGGAGAGTTTTGTGGAAATGAGTTTTAGTAACTATATAAGAAATCGAAAATAGAAAGGAAAAATAATACTTCATGCATACCTTAATAGAATAGAGTTACAAAAAAAATGAAAAAGACATTATGTAAAAGGTGAGTATGCTTAATGGTGGAATCAAGAGTAGGGGTTATGGGTAGAGGCAATGTTACTTGATAGATGGATCACTGACATCAATGTTGGTTGATAAACTTTGCATGAGAAATGGGTTGGTATGAAACCCTCTCTTAAACATCTCAAATTTTTTGAAGTGATGATTATGTGCATGCTTCAATGGAGAATAAGGGTAAGCTAGATAGTAAGGTTGAAATTTATATATTTATTGGTTATAAGGATGGCATGAAAGTTAGAAATTTTGGAACCAAATAACAAAAAATACCATTTGTAATCAATATGTAGACTTTAGAGAGGTTAAATATTCCCAAATTGGAAGTCCAACCAAGGGAAGAAGAACCATAAAAATAGTTTGAGTTGGAGGGTGAAGAATTTGACTTAACAAAAGAAGGTGAAATAGAAGAGAAAGAATTGAAGACTCTAGGCTCGAGGAGATCAATTTGAGAAAGAAGTAAAACATTAAGGTATATCATACCTGATCTTTATTCTCGTTTTATTTTATATGTTATTAGATGATGTTCCTAGAATTATTAATGAGGTAGTGGATATAGAAGATAGTAAACTATGGAATGTTGAGAAATCTAGGGCAACGAGATACAAGAGATTTCTCTTGCTTATGATAACAACTTGTGAATACTTTTTACTTTTCTTGATTATATTGATCTTTAGCTTGATTATTATTGTGTTCTCTTCACCAAAGAGTTATCAAAACATAATACACAATGAGACAAAGGACACAAGATATAGGCTATCATCCAGGGCCAAAACCTCTCCAAACTTGAGAGGAAAACCCACTAAATTCTTCTTCTTATAGAATCTTCAATTGATGAACTCCAAGGCCAAGACCCTTGACCTAATAACCTCTCCAATACCAAGTCACAATGCTTCCTTGAAAAACTATTCTTCTTCTCCAAGTCAATGTTAGTCAAACTGACTTATGCACCTCTATTTTCGGCTTTTCTTGATTTTCGACCTCTTGCTATATGCTTGCAATTTTTCGACCCATCTATAATGACATAAATTATGCACATGTGAGTTGATGGGGTAGATTAGTGAGGCTCCTTTCCTTCACTTGACTTGAACTCTTCTCCTTGAGATCTCAACTAGAAAAAATGCTCCTTTTGTGATCCCTATTTCAACTTCTTCATGGACTAATGAAACCCTACTATAGAAACCCTAGTTGCAGTCACACGTGTGAGTAGAATGACCCAAAAACAATGCCAAAAACCTTTAATCTTTTCCTTCTTCTCTTCGTTGGATGAGAGGCTTCTTTCTTCCATTTTCTCACACTTCCTTCTCTTCCTCGGATGCTTGATTGTTGATTCTCCAAGTGAGACCAAGTCCTCCTTTATATAGTGAAATCTCCATGCAAATAAGCCAAATTGACATTTTCCTTAAGCCAACTTGCCCTTTTTTATAAATCAATTTGCTTCTTTTGAGGACCGACTTAATTGTGCACTTGTGACAAGGTCTTGGAGGGTCTTTTGACTCTTACAATGATTCAAATAAAGATGTAACATGCCAAATAAGGGTCTCTCATATATGATAAAGACTCTTTTGACTTGTAGACCACATGGAAAGCCCTAGAAGCTCTCAATGGGGGATTTATCTACAAAAATAAAATTCCTTGAGCATGAAACCCATGTCTCAAGCATAACAAATATGCTTGAGACATATGTAACATGCCCAAGAATGGTCTCTCATATATGAAAAAGACTCTTTTGACTTGTAGACCACATGCCAATCCCTAGAAGCTCTCAATGAGAGCTTTATCTATAAAAATAAAATTCCTTGAGCCTCAATTTATTTTTCTTCTTTATATCAAATATATGAAATCATAATTACATATGTCATTATGAAGACCAAACCTAGTTATATATTTCAACACTCCCTCTTAACTAGGGAGGTATTCATAATCCATATAGGGTACTTGGACATTCTCAATCTGAAGAATTCTCATAAGAAGAGTTGGATTGATAACCCATCTATTTAGCATGACATATAAAGGCCTTGACTAACAACTCTATCTCTTCACAACATCATAGCACATTGTTGGCGAGAGGAATGATTTATATACACCATCATCATTGTCTCTCAAGGAACATACCTCTCTTGGGTTCACTCAAGATATGTCCTTCCAAGACTATTCTTAATGTCGTCAAATAATATCGCTCCTCTACGAATGCTCTTACCTTAGATGCCCTACCACATCCTCAAAGAGTATCAATTTCTAGCTTTTTACCTAATCCTCCATTATTTCTTCTCAAGTGAAGACAAGAATGATGTGTCTATATCTCCCTCTCAATTAGGGAGGATATACCCATTCCTATGAAGGAATGTACCCATTCTTGTAAAAGGAATGTACCCAAGCTCCATCTAAATCATTGACTTGACCAAGCTTCCTCTAAATCAAGGACTTGCTTCCAGAAACTCTCTAGGTGGATCTCATGGGACAACTAGCTACTTGTAGGGCTCCCTCTTTTGATGTTGTGAATTTCATATTCTTTGATAAGGAGACGTCATCTTGTGGGGCTTCTTCGTAGGGAATCGACCATATATCACTTTCATTTGTGAATGATGTCAGTCATGTAATATTTCTTTTGTCGGAAAATGATCCATTAGATCATATATGGCCTTTTCTTTATACAACTACCTTCTCCATATCATGTTTTCCTAAGGATCTTATCATCCCACCACATGAGTGCCAGTTGTAATAGACATACAAAACTCTCCCTTTGGTAGCCCTTATTATCCCATCCATATATTATTAAAAAATAAAAAATGAATCATCAAATTAGCATTACCTTTGTGATGGTCTTATATCAAGACATCTACTTGTTTCATCAACATCTTGCATGCATATTGAGATATCTCCAAGATATACAATGTCAAGGGTCTCCTCCTTTTCCATATTGCATCTAAGTCTTCATACCTTGTTAGGTCCCTATACTACTAGTGTAACCCCTTATTGTTATTAGTACAACCCCCTTATTATATTGTTGTGCCCATGTAGTCCCCGTATTATTATTATTGTGCCCCATAGAAGCCCACTATTGTTATTATTTGTGCCCTTACATTATTATTGTTATGTCGACTTTGATTAATATTATGACCCCTTAAACTCCTTATATATAGAAAGGAGGTCTTGTCATTTTGATCATCTAAGAATTGTTCATTTGTGTAATGCAAGAGGTTTCCCCCTCGAAGAGGCTTATTTCTAAGGTGTTGATCTATCTTTTCTATCTTTTTGTGAGCTGGTTTTCATAACATTTGGTATCAGAGCTTTGGATTCTAGGGTTTCGTTGCTCCAAACAAGTCATCGTGGAATTTTCACTATAACTTTTTCGCTACGAAGTTAAATCTAAAACAAAAACCCATTTGAGAAGAGATCGCTCTGAACTTCATGCCCGAATTTCAGATCTTATCTCGCTATATTTTTGGAGATATGATATGAGGAATTTAGGGTTTTTGCAAGCTCTAGAATTTCATTTCAAACAGGTCATCATGGAATTTTCGCTATAATATTTTTCTACAAATGTTCAGATTCTGAAATTAAAACCCATTTGAGACGAAATCGTGTTGAAGCTCAGATCTAAATCTTATATATTTTCTTGCTACATTTTCAAAGATATAATCTCAGGAAGTTAGGGTTTTTCATACTCCCGAATTACATTCTAAACAAGTGACCTTTGGAAAATTGTCATAACTTTCTCTTTGAGCAACGAATTGAAATTTTGTAAGAAGTTATAGAAAGAGGATAGATTGTAGTTTTTTGTGTCTATTTTTTATATCCGAAGGTCAAAACAGTGACACATGGCACATCGTACAAGTTCGCTCTACTGAAACATTATATAATCAAGTCATATTACGAGATTGGGCATAACTCTTTCTTGGAGAATAAAATTCTGATTAGACTTGCAGGGTTAGAAAGAGGACTACTATAGGACGCAATTTCAGAACTTGGAGATCTGAAATTACTGAGTTACAGTCGTTTCAAGATCAAGTTCCTAAAATCAAGAAAAGGCGATATGAGAAAAAGGAAGTTTGATGGCAAGAATTCAGTAAATTGGATACTACAGATGGAGCAATATTTTGATCTACATGAGATTCAATTGTTACAAAATGTACATATTCATCTTTATATTTAAAACCAAATCAATTTTTATGCTATAAAGGGCTTTGTTCCCGTAAAGCACTTGTCACTTGGTCAATTTTCACGGAAGAAATGATAGCACAATATGAGGATACAAAGAGTAGCACCTTCTTTAGCCAATTGATAAATCTTGAACAAAAGGGTTCAATGGAAGAGCACATTGAGGAATTTCAAAAATTGAATATAATGTTAAATGATATTCCAGAGAAGTAAAGGATTGATGTCTTCATAGGGATTTTAAAGGATAACATTCAACATAAGGTTCGTCTTTGGGAACCTAATTCATTAGAGAAGGCATTTAGGTTGGCAAGAAAAATTGAAAGCGAAATTATGGAAACAAGGAATCCCATCACTCATGACTATAATTATGGAAGTGTTTTTTCTCCTTGTCTTCCACAAAATACAAGGTTTACATGACAACAATTGGAAGAAAAGAGAGAAAAAGGGCTTTGTTACAATTGTGATAGTAAATACACTAAAGGTCATAAGTGTGCTGAGAAGA
>APFE031505689.1:64241-87780 GCA_000404065.3 Pinus taeda
TTGTTCATTTGTGTAATGTAAAGGAGGTTGCCCCCTCGAAGAGGCTTATTTCTAAGGCATTGATCTATCTTTTCTATCGTTTTGTGAGCTAGTTTCATAACATACCTTTTCCATGGAGATGTCATAGTCAAACCTTCTAGTCATCAGATGTTGATTTCCTTATGTTACCATAGTTGCATCTTTCATGATCTCTCCTTACTTTCTTCACATATTTCTCCCCATGAACTTCCATCCATAGTTCCTTCATTTTTTTGACCACCTCATATTCTATATGAGGACTTATTATATTGATTTCATCTAGTCAATATATGAATCATGCCTTCATGCATCCTTCCAAAGGAGGATATCCCTTTCTCGTAATCATGCTCATGAGGTAGAACATTTATCCATGCTATTTGCAACTATATTACATGACTCAATTTTATCAAATACATGCATGCATACCTCATTTATTCTTTTCGGTCATCTACACTTCCTTTGACAACTTCCTTGATTGAAAGTCCGTCAATCATCTTGACCAGCTTCACTTATTTGTCATCATACCATTATCCCATGAATCCCATACAAGGTGGAATTCTCGACGAGGCACTTGCTTCTTCTAATAGGTGAATCTTCCAATGAAATATTCCAACGAAGGATCTTGATCATCCTCATCTTGCAAATGCTCCTTTTGAATGAAGTATGATGAGCTTTATACTAGATGAATTTATTCTATCCTTAAGTACTACTTATGCTTCTTATGAGGTTACTGAGAGCTACTTCCTTCTATTTCCATAGATTTATACTTCAACTATCTTTCAATCTTCTTATGATGATGTCACATGCTCTTGTTTCAATCATATGATTTCTTGATGTCATCTCCTAACATGATGCATCCTATCATGCTTATAATGTTTCCTACCATGATAGCTTTTACAAAAGCGAACTTGAAACATAAACTTGAAAAGAAGTAGGTGAGGAAGGCTATCTCAATCATAGTATAGATCTTTTACTTCCTCCTTTTTGGATTTCTTCTTTTCAACCTTTTCCACTTCTTTAGTGACATGGGCTTCTTCCCTTCCTCTTTCGTTGTTGTCCTTCTTGAGCTTAGGACATTCTCTCTTGAAGTTCCCATATTAATGAAAACGATAGCATTGAATCTTCAACATGTTCTTCTTCTTTTCCCTGAGGACCAATCTTCCCTTTTCTCTTAGTCATGGCAGCAAATGCTTGAGCTAGCTCGCTTGATCCTACATTGAATTTTTCCTTCAACCTTGTTTTTTTTATTTTGCACAATGACCATAGTTCATTGAATGGAGTAGATTCCTTCTTCCCATAGATGCTTGATGTGAAGTTTCTCCATTCCTCTAGTAGTGCATTGAGCATTATCGTAGCCATTTCCTTATCAGACATTTCTCCCAACTCTTGGATTTGGTCTCTTATTTTTGACACCCTCATAAAGTATGAGATTATTCCTTCTTCTTTTGATATTTTCATCTTATAGAGTTATTGTCTTAAAGATATTACTTCTTTGGCAATGCTTATGAAGAATAATTATACCAATTTGACATATATTTCTTTTGATGTCTCCAACTTTGAGACATAGGGTATGAGGGGATCTTTGATGGATTCAATGAGGATCCTTTGAGCCCTTACTTCCCCTTTCATATATTTTTAAAGTGCTTGAGCATCTTCCTTTAGAGGTTTAGTGGTTGATCCCTTAATATGTTCCACCACTTCATTTTCTATGAGGATCAAATTAATACTCTTTTCCCATGCAAGAAAGTTTGTAGACCCAACCAACTTGTTGCTTTCCTTGCAAAAAGATATTTTGTTCGATTCAGATGAGGACATAAAGATACTTACTTGAGAATATATTCCTTGATGACAATATCTTCAACTTGCTACTTTCTTGATTTTGATGATGATATTGAGAATAGAAGATTTCTGCTTGAAGAAGATGTCTTCCTTCAAATAGTGATCCTTGTTTTAAATAGAGGGAGATCACCTTGATTCTTTGATCATGACAACAAATCCTTTATTCTTGCTTCCCTTAGCTGAGGAGACGTCCAAACGATTTGATTTGTAGATCTCTTCAATTTGAGTAGAGGTAGGGTATTTTGACGTCTCCTTCCTTGTGATGATGATTTGAGCGAGATTCCTAAGAATGCTTCAAGTATATACTCTCTCCCTAAATGAGTGAGGGTATTGATACTTTCTTCAAGATGGTGATGTAGTCCCTGTCTTTGAAATGCCTTGGAGATGATAGGATATTCTTAATGCTTTGATGCCCTTGATACCCTTCTAAAACTTCAATCATTGAGCGCTTGAGTGACTTTTATTGAGCTTCCCTCCCTTGACTTGTCAGCTTAGCTCTGTAAACCACGTTGAGAAATCTAGGGCCACGAGATAAAGGAGTTTTCTCTTGCTTATGATAATAGTTTATGAAGACTTTTTACTTTTCTTGATTATATTGATCTTTAGCTTGATTACTATTGTGTTCTCTTCATCAAACAAATATCAAAACATAATATGGAATGAGACAAAGAACACAAGATATAGGCTATCAACAAGGGCCAAAACCTCTCCAAACTTGAGAGGAAAACCCATCAAATTCTTCTTCTTATATAATCTTCAATTGATGAACTCCAATACCAAGGCCCTTGTGTTATAGCTCCAAATCTGAGCCTTGATATTTGTGATGCTGCATTTATGGCCTAGGGCAACCCCTCCTTCCAGATTTGGTCCAAATACTTAAAAAACAATGTTTTATTCCTGTACGCGACATTGCCCTGAGCTAAACGCGTGTGTACGCGGGTCAGTGTATACCCAACCCGCTTATATGCCTTAAAACACTTAAAAAAATTAAATCTCCTTAATTTCAGGCGGAGATCATGGGTTTTACCTGTTGATTACCTATTAGTGCTCGTGACCCCAACTATTCCCAACTAAAAAACTACTTTGGGAGAAGTATAAAAGGCTTCAATGGGAAGGCCTTATGGAGGAAAAAATAGAGAGAATTACTCTGTTGAGATTATCCATTGTCAAGTCTAAAGATCCCTATGCTTCCAACACTTCCCCCAGTACAGGAAACCCTTGTTTCCTTGAGTTTTTATGCCATTTCACTAGTTGAGATATCCTTGTGTGAGTCATGGAAGGAGCCTTTTGAAGACTTGGGATTGGATGGACCCGAAGGACGGTTCCACTTAGAGCCAACAAGAGGAAGATTTAGGTGATATCATTCCTTGCTTTGTTTTAGTTATCGGCAATAAAGAAACATTTGTCTTGGTCCCGAAATCAATCTTCTTTATGCATATGATGTTATTGTTATGGTTTACATATGAATAATTGTTTCAATGTATAATTAACCATCTTTCAATATGTTATGAAGTTGATTTCTATATGATACTTTGTCCATATATTGCTATGCTTCTTTGAATTGGTTATTTTGCAGGTTCAAGGATAAAGAGGAACTCTAAGAGGGTTTGAACCCTGGTTGGATCTACTCGAACGAAGGACCCCCAGGTACACATCTCTTTGCATAGTTTGCTTATTTAAGTATCATGTCTCCACGGAATGCTTGTCTTTTACTGTAGATAACCCCCCGCTCTGCTAGCGTGTTGACCCAAAACCCTAGGGGACTTAGTCTCTCAACAGAATTGGCGACTCCACTTGGGAAAACAGTATTGTTGTTCCTAGTTTGGGTTAATTTAAGCCAATCAGGGCTCAGCCATTGGTGTTCTTGCTGTAACTGATTTGTCTGTTCCTGTAGGAACTCAGAATTTAAGTCTGAGCAATTTATTTAGACCTATTTTTTGTTTTTTCTTGTGAACTGTCATATACGCAGTTTTGTCAGGTTACAGTAGCATATGTATGCAAGTTTCCCCCCTGAACCTGCGTATACGCATGTTTCTTTGGGCTGAATTGCATATACACACAACTGTGTATTGACACAGTCGTGTATACCCTAATTTTCCAAAAATTTTCAAGTCTTTCTATCTCAGAAGATTTGTTTGCTGGTCTGAGTATTTCCTGAGTAGTCAGTTTTTGTTGTCAGTCCTTGTTTTTGCAGCAATTTTACGGTTTCGAACTCTCTCCGAATGTGAAAAGTTTTAGTCTTGTTTGGTTTTGTTACAAGTCTCATCATTTGTGTTTGAGAAAACGAGATTTGTTTTTGAGAATCTTGGTTGTTCTGGCCTTCTAGAGCAGAAAGATTGGTTTCAATCTTTGTGACAAACTTTATCTTTGTGATCCTTTTGCTTTGTGTCAAAACTGCATCTTGTGGCCATTTTCTTTTCTTGCTTTTTGAAAGTTTTTGATTGACGATTTTGAAAGTTGTCTTTCTTGGTCTTTTGATCATTGTCACCAAGCTCTTTTTGCTTCTTTTTGGTCGTTCGAGGCATCTTGAAACACCTATTTTGTTGAGTTTTCGCCCATATTGAGTAGATAACTTGCAAAGTGTTTTTGTTGCCTATTTTTCGGTCTTACAGTCTTCAATATTATTTTGAGCTCTTTTGAAAAGTTGTGTTTTTTCTTTTGTGAAAAAATAAAACTTTTTAAAAACTTGGTTTTTGCTTTCTTTTGCCTTGTTTTGATTTGGTTTCTTTTTGTGAGTGAGAGTACATTTTGTTTGTCATAAGATTTGCTTTTAGTGTTTGGACAAAAATTAGCATTAGGAACTTATATTCTATTTGAACATCTAAGGTGGCTAATTAGAAGCGATAGACAATTTGCTTTCATTCTTTGCTTTAGAGTGATCTTAATTTTTTTGCATCAACATATACTCATTGCGTTAGAGTAGTTTGTGCATTTTTTAGGGAATCCGATAGTCTTTGTGAGTGTGCAGCTTGTTGAAAGAAAAGAAAAGAGAAACTTATTGCTTTATTAGAAGTTCCTTAGAACTTGGTAGAAATTTCTTTTCATCGAAGAACGAAACAAGTGAATTTGCATATAGTTTGGTTTTTATTAATTTTTTTTGCATTGACAAACACCACAAGTTTCACTTCCGTTTATCCCTTGACTTAAGAACAACCGATTTATAAACAAGCGCTAAATAAAATATACTAGAATTTTTTTATATTGTCAATTTAGACACACTAACAAGTTTTAGGATATTTAGGGCCTTAGATTAAGCGAGTGGAGAGAAAACTCTCCAAGGCCACTTTAAAATTTCAAACATAGAAGTTTGAATAAAGAGTGTAAATCCAATAGCATTAGGGAGACCAGGAAATCTCCGGATCTGGGAGTTAAGCACGAGGGTTTTTGAAGATAAGGAAGATAGATACCCCCTATCCTACTTGTCGGATCTTACCTCAAGACTGTTACGTGTGGCTTTTGACATGAGTTGGTAATCATAGTTGCTTATCCTAGGGATCTACATAGGTGGCTATGGAGGGAAATCCAGTGGCACCTAAGGTCGACGTTGTATCACTCTCAGCAGTACTTCTGGACGACACCCTTGCGAAGCTCAGGGGCTTGCACTGACACAGGCTGTTGTTTGGAGGTCAGCGTAACTTCCTCTAATACCTTCGCTGGTAGGCCTAGGTCGTCATTATCCCATACTATCTTCGGAAGGCCCCTACTTCACTTTCTTGTATTTTGGTGTCCGGTCCTCATCGCCCGAAGCGAAAATACTTGAAAGTTGTTTGACTGGATGACTTCTTTTAAGGACATTTTTAGTGCGTGTTCTGTGCTCCTACTTGGCCTAACTTTCATTTTCTTTTAGCCTTTAATTAGATCTTAATAAAAAATTCAAAGTGGCTGACCGATCGCTTAGATGGTCCCATAAACTTCGTAGGCTTTCACCTACAAGTCCAGAACCTTCTTCTAGAAGGCGTAGGAGTGATACTTCCAGTGGGTTTCACCCAGTGGCAGTCAACGCATCGGGGATTGATCCTCTGCTTGGTGGCATTCATGTACAAGATAGGCCTGGTACTACCACAGAGCCAGAGAGGAAAACCTCAGTTCTTTCTCGAGTCCTCTTTTAGTCAAAAGATAATATTGAGGTAGAAGAACTCTCAGAGCCATTAACAGCTCTGAATTCTCCTCTACCTTCTGATCATCCGGACGTAGTATTATACATTGGGACTCTAACACATGGACCTTCAAGTCCAGGTCCACACACGCACATCCCTTTGATGACCACTGCTGGGAGCATGGCATCGAACGCGAGTGCTACAGGTACGCAGACTCCTATATCAAGACAAGGGGGAGGAACCATTTCCATCCCTTCTACATCTTTATTTGGGTCTACTGCTAGCACATGCTTGTTTGGGTTTACTTCCATTCCGTCGACGAGTGGAAGTTCCTAAGCGCATGCATCCAATTTTGGATTCTTCCCTTTTGGCATGCCTTCTCTTAGTATTCCTTCAGCTCCATTAAGTGTACCATTAACTGCCTCCACATCCATGATGAGTGGATCAACATCTTTTCAGGGTTTTCCTTTTGGAAGTGGTCGTATACTACATTCCAATCCGATGGTAGGATGTATGCCTTTTTCTTTCATGAATCAAGGAAGCAATCCCTTTCAGGGTTGGAATAATCCTACAGTCAGTGGCACAAGAGCTGGGAATCCGTTTTTTGGACAACAAGGGAATATGCCGTACTCCTCGGTCAGTTCATTTCGAAGTTTCCCACCCTTAGCTAATGCTTGGAACCCTTACCAAGGTTTGTCCACTCCTTATAATAATTCGATATGGGGAAACTTCGCCGGTTATGGAGGTGTTTCGGCTGGAGTTGGTCAAACTCCGAGTTTTGCTGGACCACAAGGGTCACCTTTTGGTTCAGCGGGTTCTGCTAGTTACTTCGGGCAGCCTAGTGCCTTTCAAAATCCAGTCCAATATTTTCAAAACTTTGGGAACTTCACTCAATCTGGGTGGAATCCCCAAGGTCCTCCCAGACTTCCTTTTCTAGAAACACTGAATTTGCCAGATCTCACAAAATTGACAAATGATCCAATCAGATACAATCCGACCTGGCCTCCGGTACCAACCAAACTTCCATGGAATATTCCAAAGTTCGAGGGGAAGGGCGGTGAAGACCTAGGTGACCATGTAACCACATTCCATTTGTGGTGCTCATCAAACTCCCTCATCGATAATTCGATTAGGTTGAGACTTTTTCAACACACCTTAACTGGCAATGTGGCTAAGTCGTATATAAGGTTTCTAGGTGGTAGCTTTACATCTTTTGCCGATTTGGCTAACATTTTCCTAAACCATTACCAATTGCCTGTCCGTTATGATGACGAAACTAAACTTCTGGCTAATTTCCATCACGATACGACAACTCACATCTCTGATCATATTCAGGAATGGAGACAAAGAAAGAGGCTCAATAAAGCCGAAATTCCTCCTGAATACCGTCTTGAATGGTTCTTGAGATCGTTACAACCTGATATATCCAAGGATGTCTCTTTATCCGTAGTATATTCTGAAGAGCAAGCTATTTTTCGGGCCCTGCAGTTAGAATTGATTTATTCTCAGTCTAGGATTCTTCAGAAAATCTTTCTTAATGCTCTTGGGGCTAAGGTTGATATATCCAAATTGAAGCCAGGTCCCCATGCAGATGGTATTGTTGGATAAATTGACACCAATGCGATGAACCTGTTGAGCCAATTGCAGCAGTTGTCTTTACAAACTGCTCCTACCAATCAAGTCACATCGTCTAACCCTTCACCTCCCCAACCCTCTTCCATTAATGCCGTCCAATATTCTAACCCCAAAGAAAATAAAAATTCCAATGGGAAGAAGAAAGGACGAGGTAAGAAGAAGAATCAAGATGGGAAGGCTGACACAAATAAACCTGGCAATAGTGTTGGTGAGGGTGGAAAGCAGTCCAAAAAGAAAGTTAAGTTTCCATGCAAGTTATGTAATGGAGAGCATTTGACTGATCTCTGCCCTAAAATTCAAGATGCTTATCACTTGTTAGTATAGCAAGGGTCTTCTAGCTCTCAAGCTGTGTTAACCAACCCTTTTCCCCAAGGGCAGCAGTTGCTTGCTGGCGCAAACTCAAATCTTGGTACCTCTACAGGGGGCAACCAGGAAGGGGATAAATCATCAAATGTTTTAATGATGGGTTCTCACACTAATGTGGCCACTCAATCACATGATTATGGTGAAACTGAAACATCCAAGGACAAGTCTTCTCCCGGAACTACGGATCCACTTCATATCAAGCGACCCTCTGTTGAGTCTATACCTCGGATATCGAAAGGTTCCGCCAAATGCGTTATTATCAACCCTAATGCTAGGGCAACTCAGAATTACTCCATTGTGGAGGATCTGGCTCAAAGTCCATGCACTATGTTTGCTTTAGAGGTACTCCAGTCGTGTCCAGCTCAACAAAGTGCTTTGCTTTCAGCGATAGGGGCAGTTGATCCAAACAATTCCTTAGTGCTCACTTTTGACATGCTCAATGTAAAAAAGAGACTCCCTCATCATATGGATTTTCAAATAAAGTCTACTTACTGGAAAACTAACATTTTTCGAACCGTTATTGATGAAGGAGTTTCCACGTGTGTCATGTCGATGTCATGTTGGAAGGCCATTGGATCGCCTTAGTTTGTTCCTTCACCTACACTCTTGACAGCATTTAACGGTCATTCTCATAGGCCACACAGGATTATATCGACCTTTCCTATATGTGTTGGAGGGAAGGTCATTAACATCGAAGTAGAAAAATCGTTGATGCCAACCTAGATTACAATCTCCTCTTAGGATGAAATTGGATTTATGAAATGGATGTCGTCGTTTCGACTCTATTTCGAGTCCTTTGTTTTCCTCATGAGGGGAAAATTGTTAAGGTTGATCAATTAGATTATTCTCCAGTTGACCCTCGAGCAAATTCGAATTCTACTGTTCTGTTGGTGGATAACCCTCGTCAACCTATCGAGAATCTAGGAGTTGGGATGTATTCTTCATTGATGGGTACATTTGATTTTCCCTATCCTATAGCTAGAATCAATGTCATTTCATCCTCCAAAGAGTCTTCACAGGAAGAGTTCTTATGGACTCATTATTTTTCAGATCCTTGGACCTTGCCTTCGCCTACTACCACATTAGATGAAGGACAAGTGAGTGGAATGGCATTCCCCATGTCTACAACAGAGCTTAGATATCAGTTTATCGTGAACTCTGCAGATGACCATCCTACTCCTTTTTCAGAGGACTAGTTAGATGGTGATGTGGCCCCAACTTGGACCCTTGACTCTACTTCTGCTATGGATTGCTTAGATACGGTTTTACCATCTGAGGAAGCAATCTTAGAAGCAATGTTAGGTGTAGATTGACCTTGGGAAGACTTACACCATCGTTCATATTTTCTTCCCCCATTGCGAGAAGTCAAGTCCAGGCTTTCCAATATGCATACTAGCAATGTTTGTACGATTTCAAACCCTTTGGCTCCAGAACACATTCGTGCCGAAGGTAACATGTTGGTCATTTCAAAAACCGTACCAATAAACATCTCTAGGAAGCCTAGCGTGATAGAAAATGTCTTCATCGGAGCCGAGTGTTCCCCTGAAGAGATTCAAATTTACACCGACCTTTTCAAAGATTTTTGGGATGTATTTTCTTGGTCTTATGAAGAAATGCCTGGTATTGACCCATCCATCGTTCATCATGAGATCAAGATGTATGAAAACGCTAAGCTGATTTGTCAGAAGCTTCGACCGGTCAATCCTAGGAAAGTAGCAGCTATTAAAGCTGAAGTAGAAAAGTTGCTGAAGGCAGGTTTCATATACCTCGTTCCCCTAACAGATTGGGTTTCTAATCTAGTCCAAGTTGATAAAAAACAAGGAACGATTTGTGTATGCATTGACTTTAGGGATTTGAATAAAGCTTGTTTGAAAGATAATTACCCCACATCGTTTATTGATCAGATAGTTGATGAATGTGTGGGTAATGAGATTTTTTCCTTCATGGATGGATTCTCCGGTTATAATCAAATATCTATCCGTATAGAAGACCAACATAAGACAACTTTCATATGTCCCTGGGGTACCTTTGGGTACAAAAGGATGCCTTTTGGTCTTAAAAATGCTGGAGTGACGTTTCAAAAGGCCATGTCATACGCTTTCCATGACATCAAGCATGTCATCGAAGCATACTTAGATGATTTAGCTGCTCGTTCTCGAAAGAGAATTGATCATCATGGTCACCTTCAATTGGTTTTCGAACGATGTCATTTTTACAAGATCCGGTTGAATCCAAATAAATGTGTTTTCGCGGTTGCATTAGGTCAGTTGTTAGGGTTCATTGTGTCAACTGAAGGGATTTGAGTTGATCCCTTCAAGGTGGAGGCAATAGTTTAGTTGCCTCCCCCATCCTCCATCCGACAACTTCAAAGTATTCAGGGGAAGGCAAATTTTTTGAGACGATTTATAGCAAACTATGCTGAGATAACTAAAGGGTTTATGCGTTTGCTTAGGAAAGGAGTTCCATTTCTATGGGATGACTTTGTGCAACGATCTTTTGATGCCTTGAAGCAGGCGTTGATCGCTGCCCTGCTTTTGAGTCCACTGGATTATGGTAGAGATTTCCTTTTATACCTTGCAGCTACATAATCAACCATAGATATGGTTTTGGTTCAGGAAGATGATGCTTTCACGGAGCATGTCATTTACTACTTGAGTCGAAGCTTGGTAGGCCTTAAACTACGCTATTCTCTAGTTGAGAAATTAGCTTTGGCAGTTGTCCATGCTGTCCAGCGGCTTCGCCATTACATTCTGCTATGCAAAACATTTTCCTTAGTGGCGGTCAATCCTTTCCAATTTGTCCTTAGTAGGCGAGTGATTGGCGACAAATACAATCGATGGATTGTTATTTTACAAGAATTCGATCTCAAGTTCTTGTTGGCCAAGTCTAAGAAATCATTAGTTTTTGCAGAATTAATTTCCGAGTTTCCTTGTGGAGAGGATACTATTTATGAGGAAAGTTTTCCCAATGAACATCTGTTCCTCATCTCTTCACAAGATTCCTAGTATGGAGATATCAAAATCTATCTCCAGACTTCGAAGTTTCCTCCTGCTGCCTCCAAGGAGGAACGTCGAAAATTATGTCAACTAGCTAAGAACTATGTGATCATTGGTGATACATTATATCGCCGAGGGGTTGATTCAATCCTTAGGCATTGTTTAACCTTAGAGGAAGTAGAGTTTGTGCTTAATGATTGCCACAGTGGAGCTTGTGGCAGTCATCTTTCAGGGCTTGCTACAGCCCAGAAAATCTTGCGTGCCGGCTACTTTTGACCTTCGCTTTTCAAAGATTGTATTGAAGCAGTCAAACGTTGCCACCCTTTTCAAGTCTATTCTCAGAAGATGCGCATGCATCCAGCTCCTCTTTTCCCTATTGTCACTGTTGGTCCTTTTACAAAGTGGGGTATTGATTTTACTACTTGTAATCCGCCTTCAGCAGCGAATCACAAGTACATTATTGTGGCCATAGACTACTTTATGAAATGGGCTGAGGCCATGCCACTTATAAAAACGATAGTGAAACATTGACTTTGTTCCTCTTCAATCAGATTATTTCACGGTTCGGTATCCCAGGAGAGATTGTCATTGATCATGGCAGTCATTTCCAGAACCCGCTGATGTCCGAATTAGCTCTTAAATTGAGCTTCCGGCTATAGCATTTGACTCTGTATTATCCTCAGGCCAATGGCCAAGTAGAAGCCGTGAATAAGTCCCTCAAGACGATCCTACAAAGGACAATTGACAAAAATCGCTCCAATTGGCATCTCATGCAGTATCCGACTCTTTGGGCGTACCGAACTTCGGTAAAGACTGCCACTGGTTTTACACCTTTTCAATTAGTTTACAGGCTGGAATCTATCTTTCCTGTTGAATGCGAAATTCCATCTCTTAAGATAGCCGTTGAGCTCCTTCTAGAGACCTCTAGTCTCGAAGAGTGCCTCCTTCATTCGGAACATCTCGATGAGCAGTGTCAAGATGCCGCCACAATCAATGAGGCTCATAAGAAAAGGGTTAAAACTTAGTACGATAGAGATGTCCATCCTCGAGTCTTTTCTGAAGGTGACCTTGTCTTGGTTTATGACCAAGATAAATACGCCTTAGGGACAGGAAAATTCAAGCCTATGTGGTATGGTCCCTTTATAGTAAAACAAGTTTTAGAAAAAGGGGCTTATGAATTAATCGATTTCGAAGGGAACAAGTTGGCGGAACCCCGAAATGGGCTCTACCTTAAGAAGTACTTTGCCTAGGTTACGACCGAGCAATGGCTTCTTTGTATATTTTGTATTTTTGTACATATCTCATCAGGAGTTTTTGATATCAACACTTTTTGATCTACTATGGCAGGTGTTGATGGATGATTTGGTCTATTTTGGATTCGCCGATGGTGCTATTCGGCACACTCGGAACCTCGCTTCCGCAACTTGGGTGATCTACTATTCAACTGGTCAGTTGATGGTGTTAAGGGGAGTATGCATTGGTCCTGCATCAAATAATATGGTTGAGTATACTGCCTTCATTAATTACTATCCGAAGCTATTTCTTATGGAATTGATTCACTAGTAGTCTATCTTGATTCACAACTCGTAGTGTCATAATTGAATAACATCTATCGGGTTTGGGATACTTGTTTATATCGCCAATATTTGAGAGTGAGGGTGTTGCAAAGATTATTTGTTTATATTACTTATTTGCACATTCCACGATCTAATTATTCATTAGCAGATTCTATCACTAATCAAGCTTTAGATTGGCACATCATTCATTCATCAAGATAAAATCAAACATCAAAAAGTCGAAACTGTATATATATATATATATATATATATATATCTATATATTATATATATATATATATATATATATATATATATATATATATATATATATAGATGTAGATGTGATGTAGATATAGATATAGATATAGATATAGATCATAAAACATCCCAAATGTACATAAGTGTGTCCAAAATGATATACAAAAATTGGAACTAAAATGCCCATAATCATGTCCAGACTATCTATGACCCGGCTCAAGATGAGCGACCAAGTATGTGACTACAGTATTAGCCACATGCCTAAGATTCTGAACCCAGTCTTGTGGCATTCCAACCACGCGACACTGCATGTCCTCAAGGAGATCCTCTACTGCCACCATCGGTACTCGGTGAGTCAATCTCACCAAGTTCCACTGAACTGCATATAGGACTCGCTCTGTATTGGCAGCCACCTCTTCGGCACCTTGGTCGTGACATCCATGCTATGGGAATCCATCTGGTCGTACTAGCCCAATATCTAGAATATGATCATTACATTAGCCATTTGAATCCCATCAAAAATATTTTTAAGTTCATTTTCATATTTGAAAAATCATAAAACTCTTAAAAATCATAAAATCAATAAAATATTTGTTACCTATATCTCCCCATGTCGCGCTTGGTGGTAATGCCAGATCAGGATCTCCCTGGAAGTCCAAGTCAGCGTAGGGGTAATCATCCATTGCGATGATTTTCAGCTCCCATCAGGAGAAGAAATCGTCGTCAAACGCTATCTGCAGTACGTCCCCACCTCCTAGACATTTCATCATATTGGACCACCTGCCCATCCATGGATCTCGTGGCTGCTGATCGGAACTAGTACTCTTGGACATAGCACTGGGACCTTCTTGAAAAAGAAGGAGCACATAATAGTCCCATACCCAAAGTTTTTGGTCTAGCCCTTTTTGATAGATGATAGCTGGATCTTCAAGTTGGTGAGGAGAGATGTACACCAATCAAATACTGTGGTGAGACAGTCTACAGCCAAGCTCATGGAAAGTCGTGAAGCCTAGTGTAAGGAGGCTGATCCATTCACTCTGGCTATAGTGAACAGGATGATCCTCAATGACAAACTCTCTACGTGCTTGATTGGAATCTGGCTTCCAATTTTTTTCTGGATGGCCCGGGCAGTATATATGCACATAGTCCTCTATAGAAAGGCTACCTCATGAATGGCCCGTAGAATGTACTACCTCCCCCCTCCGGGAAAGGCCTATGATAAAATAGATATCCTCAATCTCTATCCTCAGTGGCACGCCGCGACAATTTTTTTTGACATAAATTCAATGGTGAAACCTTAATTAAAATTCTTAAAAACAATCACAAATTGATGCAAGCCAAGTTTGGGGGTTACTTGATGATTTTGAGAAGATTTGAACGGTCGGATTCGGAAAAAATCAAGCTTGCTTCTTTTTCTCCAATCCTTGTGCTCTCAACTCAAACGGTAATAATGGTGAGTCAAAAAGTCATTTTATAGACTTTGAAAATGTCAATTTTTTTTCAAAAAATGATTTTTTCTGTCTCATGTATCTTTTAACTTGGGAGATTGAATTGTCGAGAATAGGTTGCTTTTTTAGGACTTTTTGGACACTTCTTCGAAGATTTCAAGTCAGTTCCATTACTGTTGACCCGTCATGGCAGGGATCGTTTACTTACTGGCATATAGGTAAGGGAAGTCATTCTTCCATTGCATTTTGCATAACTAGCCTCCATCTTCCAATATACTTGCCCTAAGGTCAATCCCATCGTGTCATCATTAGTTAACCAACTTCACTCGCCAAATTTTTAAACCTTGACATGATGGTAGAGCCATCCTTTTCATGGGCATCGTAGTTAGCACCTCACTGACATTTGTTTCCCATGCTACTTCATCTGATTAGGCTCGGGAGTCCTCTTAGTCCCACCATGACTTGTGCGTTGAAGACTCATTCCTCTTTGCTTCTTCGCTTCGTTCTGGTCTTATACCCTAGAGGCTCCTTTATGTTGAGTTGTACTACTGCATTGCATATTGACTATTTGCACCTTTTGGCCTTTAGCCGGCTTCACTTGGACTCGTGTTTAAGCCAAATTTTGATCAAATCATCTCCAAAATGAAACTTGCAATCCCTTAACTTCGACAACTCGACACACTATGACCCGTGGAAGGAACATACCTTTGAGTGTCTTTGACCAGTTTTCGTCTCCCTACATTGAGCATAGGATTGTTCCAATCCCAGAAACTAGATCATCTGCTTCACTGACACTCATTCTTTCCACTGTATTCTTTTTCCAACTTAATGAAAAAGACAAATAAATTATATATTCCAAAAAATAGTGGGAACGAGACAATATTTCCATTTATTGTTGGCAGCTAGAGTTGTGTCGCCCTTGAACAAAGCACTCAAACAAAGTGTCTCCTCCGTTTGGGTGGGATCTAGCTTGGCTTAGGTATGCCTTAACCTTGTTATTGAGTCAGTCCTCCTTTGATTGGTTATCTCTTCCAATCATATGGAGAGTTCGTTCATGCCTCCTGCGTGACGAGCTTATACAAAGTTATCATATGCTGCCACAAATTCATCATTTGAGTCATGCTTTTGTTCAAGGGAAGTAAGCCTGAGTCAACCTCTCTACGGTGTCTCTTGACTAATTTTTCAGTCAGTCATCCCTAATTGTCAATGTCTTGTCTATCATTGCATCAGTTATATTGGTCCTTTACTCGTGCTGATTTGAGAAGGTCTCCATTGACTTCTCACTGGCAGGTCTTGTCCTTATCGACGACGACATCTTGCTTTGAGGACAGGCCTAGAGCCACACCCTAGCCCTATTTTCATTATTGATAGGTCACCTTGTGCTCAACATCGATCAGTATCGTGGGTCTTTGACTGAGTGGTTTCCCTTGTGTTCGACGTCAGCTTACATTATCACACATTGGGATTCGTGCAGTACCTTGGTTTCCATTTGATCCTATTGGTGGATACCTCACCTTTGTGTCAGCTTTCATTATTGGTTGATTCAGAGGGTTTATGTCGTGCGTTAGCTACATCTTGTGTACGCCGAAAATGTGCTTCGGTTGGGTTACCACATCTTTTTCGTCCAATTCCTTCCACATTATTGGCCTACAGGTTACACTCGCACTAGATTGATGGAGGATGCCTTCCTTCTACCAGATCTTTCCCCATTGACTATGACTCATTGCTCTAGGGCAAAGGTCTAGAGTCCATTTGGCAGTACCTTGGGGTTTGCAGTCATTAGTGGCAGATCCTTCGCTATCGACAGTGGGAAACCATCATTGTCTCATGATCAATATATTCTTCTAGGTGTTCAACTTCAGATCATATATTCGCACTTGTTAGATTGTAGTGGGTACCTTGACTCTAATTATCATTATTGGTGAGTAGTCTCGCGTTTATTAACGATATACATCAATGACTGGTAATCAAATAATTTCTCACATGGTCGACTTTAGCTCATTCATTCCCATTGTGTAGAAATGTACCACGACGGTCGGTGAAGACCTCAAGTTGCATCCGCATTCATTGGTTCACTTGTCAGTTGCTCTTGTTGCTGCTAGTTGATACCATTCCACCTTATATGTTGCAGTCATTCATGGCGACATTTTATATGCTAGCACTCGAGTTTACAATGTAGTATCATTTTATTCCATCATGTTCATTTGGTACTATTGGGATCAGTTTTTGATAGCAGTGATCAGCTTCATATTTCAGCATCATTGATCATCTTCTTATATGTGATATTCAGACATGTACTTGTTCGATCATGATCAAATGGTCCATTATATACTTATAGTTCCTTATACTTGTATACACAGTGGATCCACTTGTACTTGATATGTAGACATGCTTTACTTTCTCTGAGCATGGGTATGCCCGCCTCAGACAGTGTTTCTTTCTGATCTCCTTTTCTGGCTTGGCAGGCTGAAATCTGGTGAAGTCTTTCTCAGTTTTTGACAGGTTTACTTTCCATGTACTTAATACATTTCAGCCATCATGTACCCCTTCTGACCTCATATATTAGGGGCATCTATTATAGCTCCAAATCTCACCCTTGATATTTGTGATGCTGCATTTATGGCCTAGGGAAACCCCTCCTTCCAGACTTGGTCCAAATACTTAAAAAACAGTGTTTTATTCCCTGTATGTGACATTGCCCTGAGCTAAACGCGTGTGTACATGGGTCAGTGTATACCCAACCCACGTATATGTATTGAAACACTTAAAAAAATTAAATCTCCTTAATTTTGGGTAGAGATCACAGGTTTTACCTGTTGATTACCTATTAGTGCCCGTGGCCCCAACTGTTCCCAACGAATTCCCAACTAAAAAACTACTTTGGTATAAGTATAAAAAGGTTTCAATGGGAAGGCCTTATGGAGGAAAAAAGAGAGAGAATTACTCTATTGAGATTATCCCTGATCAAGTCTGAAGATCCCTGTGCTTCCATCACTTCCCCCACTACAGGAAACCCTTGTTTCCTTGAGTTTTAATATCATTTCACTAGTTGAGATATCCTTGTGTGAGTCATGGAAGGATCCTTTTGAAGACTTGGGATTGAATGGATCCAGAGGATGGTTCCGCTTGGAGCCAACAAGAGGAAGATTCAGGTGATATCATTCCTTGCTCTGTTTTAGTTATCTGCAATAAAGAAACATTTATCTTTTTCCCGAAATAAATCTTCTTTATGCATATGATGTTATTGTTATGGTTTACATATGAATAATTGTTTCAATGTATAATTAACCATCTTTCAATATGCTATGAAGTTGATTTCTATATGATACTTTATCCATATTTTGTTATGTTTCTTTGAATTGGCTGTTTTGCAGGTTAAAGGATCGAGAGGAACTCCAAGAGAGTTTGAACCCTGGCTGGATCTAATCAAACAAAGGACCCCCAGGTACACATCTCTTTGCATAGTTTTCTTATTTAAGTATCATGTCTGTGTGGAATGCTTGTCTTTTACTGTAGATAACCCCTTGTTCTGCTAGGGTGTTGACCCAAAACCCTAGGGGACTTAGTCCCTCAACATCTTGACCCAAGAACCTCTCCAAGACCAAGTCACAATGCTTCCTTGAAAAAATATTCTTCTTCTCCAAGTCAACATTATTCAAATTGACTTCTGCACCTCTATTTCAACTTTTCTTGATTTTTAACCTCTTGCTACAGGCCTGCAATTTTTCGGCCTATCTGTAATGACAGAAATTCCGGACATGTGAGATGATGGGGTAGATTAGTTAGGTTCCTTTCCTTCTCCTGACTTGAACTCTTCTCCTTGATATCTCAACTAGAAAGAATGCTCCTTTTGTGATCCCTATTTTGACTTCTTCATGGATTGATGAAACCATACTGCAGAAACCCTAATTGCAGTCACAAGTGTGAGTAGAAGGACCCAAAAATAATTCCATAAACCTTCGATCTATTCCTTCTTGTCTTCGCTAGATGAGAGGATTCTTTCTTCCCTTTTCTCGCACTTCCTTATGATTCTCCCAGTGATTTTGACTCCTCCTCTATATAGTGATCTCTCCATGCAAATAAGTTGAGTTGACATTTTCCTTAGGCCGACTTGTCGTTTTTGTTAAATCAATTTTCTTCTTTTGAGGACTGACTTAATTTTTCACTTGTGACAAGGTCTTGGAGGGTCTTTTGACTCTTACAATGACTCAAATTATTATGTAACATGCTCAAGAGGGGTCTGTCATGTATGAAAAAGACTCTTTTGACTTGTATACCACATGACAAGCCAAAGAAGCTCTCAATGGGAGCTTTATCTACAAAAATAAAATTCCTTGAGCATGAAACCCATGTCTCAAGGATAACAAAATTAATTTTATTTTTATTTTTGCTCAAATATATGAAATAATGATTACATATGTCAATTTGAAGACCAATCCTAGTTACATATTTCAACATGGAAGAAGGTTGTGGTTGAAGAAATGGATGCCTAGATAAATTATAGGCTTCAATATTGTTCAAATTATCAACTAGAAGTAAACTTGTTGGTAGCAAATGCATGCTTAATAAGATGTTGGATGTATAAGGTAAAGTGAAAAAGTAGAAATCTCACCTAGTACCAAAGGGATATTCATAAGAGAAGGGAATTGATGTTGGTGAATTTCCCCCATTACAAAAATAACTACTATTAGATTTATTTTATCTATAATTTGTTGTTTTTTATCTTGAAGTAAAGCATGGATGTGAAGGTAGAAATCATATATGGGATATTGAATAAGAGTGTAGTGTCCCTTTTCTAATATCTTAGTTTTGTAAATGTAATTAAAGGATGATAATGTTGGAGGGACAACATCGATATCTTGCTAGACTTGTTTGATGTAAATATCCTATTAATTAAATTATAAATTGCTTAAGCTAAAGAGGAGGATTATCCTATGTAGATCTCAATGTCTAAATGGATATATTGGTTGAGGAAGCTTGTAAGGGGAATTGGAAAGTTTCCTATCTTTCTTTAATTTAGTTTTATGACCCCATGCGTCCTAATTGAATGATCTTATTGCTAATAATTTATGAGAGAGAGGGGGGGAGGACGTACCAAAATTCCCCAAGCATGGCCTACATATCATATGGTAGGTTCTGATTGACTTTTTAGTCCAAGGAGGGATCCCATAACTCTCATATAGAAGGAAATACTCATGAGAGAGAAGGGAAGAAAGTCTAGCCATCAAAGACATGGAGACAAGAAAAGAGTGTGTTGTAGACTACCATCTAGGAGGGGGGAGACTGTGTGAGTTTGAGACTAGAACCCATTATGTACAAGGAAACTTGGGCACTTGTGTCTATAAATTGCACCATATGCATTGTGAGAGAGTGATTTGGAAATTTGGAAATAGAACAATTCCCTAGGTCATGACAGGCCTATGAGGGAGTTCATGCTTGAATTATGTTAGTTGAAGAAACCGATGAGGAAGCCCTTAGATTGAGAGGAACTCGATTGTTTGGTTGTACTGAGCACAAGAATAATTAAAGAGAAGGATAATATTTGAAGAATCAAATAATGTGGTAAAGGATTTCCCGTTTGGGTTGTGCATGCTTGTAGTGCCTATACCTTGTTGTGTGATTAGCCCACACATAGTGCTTGATAGGTAACATTATTGGTTCATATAAGTGAAGGAGAATGGCCTTCGTATTCTATACATAGGGTTGAAACCTTGTTGAATTTCCCTAAGTGAAGACTTCTTAGGCATCAAATTCAGATTGGGGATGGTTAGTTGCAAGAAATTTGCAATGTAGTTGTGCCTCTGGTTGGGTGGAGAGTAGCTACCCTTCCTTTAGTTTATAACAAGTTAATTGAACCATATTAGTGTAATTTATCCTTCTATCAATGAAATGCAATTACTTCTAAAAATATCATGCCTATTAATGTGATGGATTATTTTGTAAATGTAATAATAAGCTTAAATCTATGGTATTGCTTTGTTAACTATGTAGGAGCAGTGAACTGAGTGCCTTGCATAGCTTGCTTCAATATTGATTAACTTCCCATTTTATCAATAATTTATTGTATGAAAAAGGTAACCTACTTACACGTGATATGTGATCATGAAGTGTTATTTATGCGTGAACTAAGATGTTAATCATGGTTGTAAGGATTTAATGTGATTTTAATAGCTTATGAGCTATCATACTAGTCTTTGTCCATACTGAAATGGTGAAATCACACATGTATGTTAGTATGATAAAGGATACTTATGTCACCATATATAAGCCAAAATGCAAGCCTCTCTCTCTCTTTCTCGTGTAAGTGATGGAGGTGAGAAGACTTTAAGTTTCCTAGTTCAAAGCTAGTGGTTAGGTTGTGTTTGGAAATTGTTGAAAGGGCTCTAAATTACGGAAGTGATTGGATAAGATTCATGACCTAAAAAGATTTTTTTGGTCCTTTAGAGGTGGTTTAGTACTTGCAGGATTTGGGCAATAATTTTGGGATTCATTCCTTGAAATTTTGATTTTGGAAGTCTTAGCCTTGACCCCTAGTCACATAACTCGATAGGAGCCATGACCAAGAGCTAGCGGAAATGGAACTTACCAAAATATCGAAACACTAAAGTTTTAATAAAATGCAGTTCATCTTTGATCCTTGTGTGATGGAATTCACCTGAAGAATAGATCTTCATTACTTTCCACCACCAAAGAGTAAATACACCAAATCATTAAGTATTCAATGTACCAGACGATTGTTGCAACAAAACTCTAGTATGGTTATGTTCCTATCAACGAACTTTACTAGACCACAATGTCTTTGTTTAGCGAGAGTGTTAAATAACAACATTAGATATCGAAGTACCATTTTTTTTTAATAATTATGTCAATATGATGTCGCAAATGATGATGTTGTGATGCCACATCTAGGACACATGTCACTTAGATTCAACATTTTTTTGCAAGCCAACTATGTAAATATGAGCAACGTGTGGCAATAAACACATTATCAATTGAAAAGTGTTAGAGGAAATGTCAATATATGCCATATTTCATATAATTATTGGTGTCAAAGAACGAGGTGGCATGCCAAGTTGTCATAATGGAATATCAAGATATCACAATTTTGTGAAGATTGTATGTTAATCAAGGTTGGCATTGATGTTAATATGGCATTGGCTGAGATGGAAAATATTCTTGAGATGCCTAATGGACATCATGAAACCCTAGAATGTGATGATAAGTTGAAGACAATAGATGTATGGTTCCAGATGATGATGTCATAAGGTATATGTTGGACAAACTATTGGTTGAAAAGGATACCGTCAATGAAGATGTCAAGCGATTAATATGTCAGGCCACTAGTGAAGTTCTTGAACTAACTACGTTGTTTCCAAGTGTCAATCATGTGCCTTGATTGATGATCTAGACCTTAGGTTCCAATGATGTATCTAATATACAAGCCCTTGATGACAATGGAGGACTATACTTGATGAGATCATGATAACATGGTTGGAAGATTGTTTTTGAGATCTCTTAATGGGAAATTGTTGTTGCACTATGACATATGGATAAAATTGTTGGATACACTCATGCTTGATACACTCATGATGACACTCATAATAACAATGGAGAAGCCATGCTGTCCCAAATAATTTATGCACAAAAATTTAAGGACAATCATAATGAAGAATAGTTTTTACCACTTTAGAGGCATCCTTCCAAAATGAATTCTATACCATTTGAAAGACATTTTGCTTTTTCTAATGAGCCTTTACTTGCCCCAAAACTCCCAATGGTTGATGAGACAATGAATTCTTAAGCTATGAAAATATATTTATTTATGATTTGACCTTTACCTTGGCCTACTCATGTCGGCCTACTTGTAGAGACGTGTCCCATCGAGTTTTATGGAAAAATCACTATATATACATGTTCAAAACTCCACTTTTAAGTATGATCTCGGTCATCAAATATAAGGAAGAGAATTTTACAGTTCACAACTCATGAACTTGAAGGAAAGGAGAATATAATTTAATATAAAAGGCTATAGTTGATGGTTATAGGTTTATAAAATGAAATTGACACCTCCATGCAGCCATAACAAGTGTCGTGACCACACTTGAACCTACAACAGACCTGTGGAAAATATAATTCAGAGTTGCCTCACTGAAATAGACTCGAGACTGTGGTAAGCCAGACATAAGTAAACTCAAGATCTTAACTTTGGACTGTGGCACATCTATCCCTTCAACTTGAAGTCTCACTTCTTGTGGCTCGGTTAATATTATTGTGACTGCATAGACAAATTTGTGGCACATATAGTTGATGTCTACCTCGGATCTCTTGTTGTAGTCTATCACATCGGATTGGTCCAAAAACCTTCTCATTAATCTGTGTCATCATCATTTGCTTGATGTAGCTTTAAATTGTGTCATCTACAGTGTGAACAAGATACTAAGATCTCCTCATTGACTGTGTTATCATTGGCTCTGTGAATGTAAAGAAGGTTAGGTCTACACATTTTAGATTGGATAACATCATGATGTTGAAGAAGAGCTTGGGTACAGTAGACAGAGACACGAAGCTTATGTGTGTAGACTTCCTATGGGATTAGCCTCAGAGAACTGAAGTGAACAGTCAACAAGTTCAAGGAAGGGTCAAGGTCAGTTTCACATTATTCCAGATTCAGAGTTGAATTATGATTGCATCATTAATACTCCTATAGCTACAGTGAAGATATAGGTATAGTGTTGGGTCCCTATAATACTAGTGATTACCCCATTACTATTGTAGTTATACCCCTTATTAATATTGTTGTGCCCCTATTGCCCCCATATTGTTATTACTGTGCCCCATAGAATCCCCTTATTGTTATTTTTGTGGCTTTATATTATTATTGTTAGGTCGGCTGGTTGATATTGTGACTCCTTAGACTCCTATATATAGAAAGGAGGTTTTGTCATTTGAATCATCCAAGAATTGTTCATTTATGTAATGTAAAGGAGGTTGCCCCCTCGAAGAGGCTGAATTCTAAGGCGTTGATCTATCTTTCTATCTTTTTGAGCTGGTTTCATAACATTTGGTATCAGAGCTTTGGATTCTAGGGTTTCGCTGCTCCAAACAGGTCATCGTGGCATTTTCGCTATAACTTTTTTTCTGTGACGTTTCAGAAGTCGCAAGAAAAACCCATTTGAGAAGAATTGACGCTGCATGGTGGGTCCAAATTTTAGAGCTTTTCGCTCGATATTTTCGGAGATATGATCTGAGGAAGTTGGCCTTTTTGCAGACTCCTGAACTACACTCAAAACAGGTGACCTGGGGAAAATTGTCATAACTTTCTT
>APFE031505689.1:107093-142121 GCA_000404065.3 Pinus taeda
CATGAGAAACCCCACATTTGGGCGCTTAACTGCCTTGGAATGTGTGCACTGGGGTACGCACCCCATGAATGGGTGACCTGCGTATTTGGACGCGGTCCCTGCACGGCATACCTGCGGGTACGCTCCTCCTGAACTGTTCTCCTGCGTACTTCTTTATTTTCATCAAAATGAGAGCCATGCCTTGGGTGTTGCCATCAAGTACAACATCTGAACCATATAATCATACCAGAACCATAATGCCAACATTAATTTCTCAAGGCATTGAAGTTTGGGAATTAGTTATTACTGATAACATGATGAACAGGGAATCCAAGGAGTACAATGCAAAGGCAATGAAGGCAATCTTGAAAGGGCTACTAGATTCTATAAAAGCTAATTTGGAGAAATGTCCGTCAACAAAGGGTATATGGGACAATCTTCATGACCTTCACTCAAAAGGAGTGTTGACGATGACCAATAGTCAAGAAGATGATGGAAATCAAGAAGTAAATCCAGAACCCAACAAGGAAGCTGAAAATAAAAGTGATGACATCAAGGTTAAATAAGGCCTAGAAAATGAAGAAGATAAAGAAGACTTTGAAGAATATCTCCTAACTAAAATTATCGCTACCATAGAAGAGATTAACAATCTGAAAAAGTGAAATGAAGAGTTTAAGAAGAAGGCACAAGATGGTGACCATGACAAGACAATGAAGGAAGTTTACCTTTTCAAACTTCAAGTACAAGAAAGAGATGAGGAGCTCACCAAGTTGTTTGGTCAATTTAGTGTCCTAAATTGTTCTACATAAATTATCAATCCGAGTATCGTAAATTGATAAAGTGTAATGCACTGTTTGTGCTAGATAACCGTTCTTACTTCGTTGTTTTTGTGTTTTATGTTGTTTTGGGGGGTTTTTGGTCTTTTAATACCTAATGATTTACAATGTAATTATTGAAAACTTAAATCTAACTTTTGTAAGGACTACTCAAAATTATAAAAATGAAACAGAGCTTTTAAGAAAGAGATGAAAACAGAGCTGAGATAGACTTAGAATCAAAGCTTAAGTAAGAAATGAAAACATAGTTCCTATTCCTATTTTACCATTATTTCCAAATCATGATTTAAGAGCTGAAAGTGAAATTTGTAACTGATGCCTAAATAATTACAGAAATAAAACTAAATGAAATACTTCGTTACTCTGCCTTTCAATTTTGGGAGAAAGCCTCCTTGGGATGACATTTGAGAAATTCTGTACTTCATTAATCTAAAAGAAAGCAAATACATAGATGCAACAAAGACTCATTGCATAAATGAAATGCTCAGCCACTTAGTTTGGGATGAATTATCAACTTGAAGGGGTTTTTAGAGACATTCATTAACACCATGAGTTAGTAAACTTAAAAATAAAATGGCAAAGACAGTAAATGGCATTGATCAGTCTAATTGAGAATTTAAAGACTAGTAAAACAGTGAATGAAGAAAACTAGATTACATTACTGAGTTTCACCTTCTAACTACTGATAAAAAGACTAGAAAGAGATCAAGCAAATGGAAGCTACTCTAAATTATGAACACTGTTAATAAGAAAATGATGGAAACTGCATTATAGACATTGTTAGAAAGAAAATGTTTATAAACACTGTGAAAGAAAATGATGAATTTACAGTTAACAAGAAGAAGCAAAATAACATGAAATGAAACCTTTTCAATGTGGGGGCCCTCTACAACTGATTAGGCTACGTTTTCTCAATCAACTCCAAGGAAACTCCTTCAAATTCTCATAAAATATATAGTCTTCATATTAACAACAGGGACACAAAATGCCCATAAATTACAGAGTTCAGAATTTGATTTCACAACAAAAATATCACTATCACTACTAACTTCCTCAGTTCTTTACATAGGTATTTATAAGAAAACCATACAACTGTTTGCAGAGAAAAATATGCTACAGCCAAAATACGTAGAAGATAGGTATGTGGAATTTATTCCTCGGCTGCTGGAGACATAAATCCAAGATGGTGGCTATTGGATTTAGTTGCATAGGTGCCTATTGGAGTCCGTAGGTTTAGGTAGTTGTTTCAGATAACGCTTCCCATCATTGTGAAATGTGTTGGTTAACCACGAAACAGAGTCTTGTTACCTTCGGTCTCTGCGTTTGACTTATTCATTGACCATAGTTCTATACCATCTTCCTTGTCGACCTGGGCTAGGTGAATAGGACAGGGTCCATGTCACGATGATTTCCAAGCTGCCCATGTAGCTAGTTTCTCCTTCTGACACCTGGAACCTGTTAAAACATGAAGGTAGCTGCGGAATAGCCGATTAGCTACAGAATAGGCTGCGTTCCATAGCTAAAATACAAAAATTTATTCAAACAACAAAATATAAAAGCATAATATGTAAATCACTAAATGTCCTCCTTAAGATAGTATATATTGGTCATTGGTGATGAGAATGCATCTTTCTTATGGAAAAACAAGGAAAAAAGAATGAAAAGGGTTTCCATGGAAAGAGTAATTTTGAGGCTCAACATACCCCCACTGCAAAATCATTGCATGTCCCCATGCAATATTGCCAAAACTATGAACTTTTTCCTTTATTGCATCTGCTCAGATACCTCTGCCAATACATCTAACTTTCTTCTCTTACTTTTCTTTGAAGTAACAACCATCCTTGGTTTCCTCATGAGAAGTATGTACTTGAGGTTGATCACTGTTTTATTCAAGTTTCTATTCTTTCTCTTCAACTTCCTATTTTTCTTGTACCATAGGCCTAGGTGCAGTATGGTATTGTCATGAATGGCCTTATCCAATTTGCTTTGTTCCTTTAGGGCTTCATTTTCTTTCTTAATATTCCTGTTCAATATCTCCAAGTCATAGATTTCTTGTTTGAGTGTGTCAGTCAGAGGTTCTTGTGGATTGACAGGTTGTTCTAGATTAGATGAGGAACCTGGATCCCTTGAGGCATTTTTCTTTTCCAATGATTCTATGTAATCATAAATTTGTTGTTGAATTGGATCTATGCCTGGGGATCCTCTATTGGGGCTTCTTTCAAAATAATGTCTAAGAGAGTTTTGAGGACTGTATATAAGTGGAATATTTTTAGGAGATGATGCTGGGGTTTCTCCTTGTAGGTTGATGAACTTTGTTTCCTTTGATGACACCTTATTTAACATTCCTTTGAGCCTAGAGCTTCTTCTAAGGGGTTTTATGTATCCTCCTTTGCACCCTTTTTCTCTTTTCTTGTTTTTTTCTTTCCCTTGATTTGTCTCTTAATCTCTGTCGATTTTTTAGGTTTGTTCTCAGTAATTCCACCAGCTTGCTGTTTTACCTTCTTCCTCAGCTTGATTTTCTTTCTGATCTCTATTAATTTTTCAGAGATTGGCTCTTCTTCATCATTTTTCTGTACCGGAGGCTCAGGGTTACTTTGAATGGTGAGATTAGTCTTTTTTCTCTTACTCTTTCCGACACTATCTTTTCCAGGAGATTTTGGTGTCTCTTGGAAATGGTTTCTTATCAGAAAGTTTTCCCAGGTGTCCCCTATTTTTTTGAGATGATATTCAACCAGGATTTTGACCAATCCGTGGTGATACATGGTTGTTTCCAAAGATTCTATTTTCTTCTATACATTTGAAGCCATTCTCCTTAGACTATTTAGGAGGAAGAAAGGGAGGTTGATGTCCCCATTGCCTAGAAAGTTCATCAATAAATGTATATGATAAACATACATACATCCAAATATTCCCTCACAGGTAATAAATTTTTGCAATATCAAAAGCATGCTTCTCCATTTATTTTTGAGTGTTGAAATAGAGATTCCTTTCCTAAACACAATGACATCCATACCTGGGTTATTGAGGAATACCTTCCATGATTCACTGTGGAATTCTTTGTTTTTGAACCACCTCTCACCAAGTCTTGGTAGTTATATAGACTCTGCTATGTAGGATTATGTTATTGCAAACTTGATGTCCCCAATCTCCACTTCTATACCATCAAAGGATCTAGCGAAATATTTCGTGATCTCCTTATGATATCCATCAAACTTTTCAATGAACTTGAGCCATCCAGTCTTCTGCAACATCTCCTTAAGTTGGGGATATCCTTCCATGAATTTTGCCCCTACAGGCTCTGTCCTGACAATGAGTCCCATGGTCTTTGTTCTGTAAAATTTACTGATCTCAAAATTACTCTTTACTGTATATGGAACGAGTTCTATTTAGGAAGTATAATGACTGTGTGTATGCAAATGGAATGGTTGGGTATATGGAAACATAATGACTGTGTATATGAAATTGTTGCGTGAATATGAGAGAAAAACTTAAGAGTTGGCATGTAATAAATAGACAGTAAGGGTTTACAGAGTCGTAGATAGGTAGGTCACATCGTTATCTTAACCGTTAACAAGTGTAGCAAGTGTAGTTGTGGAGGACTGTTTGAGTACAAGTTACAGAGTTTGAGGTGGAGATCGGTTATGAAAGAATCATTGAGATTGTTTGTCATTAAAGGCATAAGATATGGCGGAGACATTGTGGCGGTCAAATCAAATGATGGTTAATTAAGGAGACATGTGATCATACATATTATGCAAGCTTATGTTTTCAAATTGTTTTTTGAAATAAATTTTTGCATTTACCTTTGGAACCCTTACCTTTTGCTTGCTAAAATTTTCCTTTGATGTTGATCCACAAGTGCCTTGAGCATGATTGTCTTCAAAAATTGATTTCTTTCTTCAATTCCCTGCATACATGATTTTATAATCAACTGTACACTTGTGCCTGAATTGACGAACAATTTGTAGCTACAGAATCATATTAGCTGCAGAACAGAATCAACTGCAAAATGTAAAACAAAAAGTGAAATATGGCTTATGAATCATGAATGAAATGGAAATGGCTATGTAGTGAAATGAAATGGGATGCAAGACAAGATGATAAATGAAATGGAGATGGAATGAATATTGAGAAAGGAGAAATTTATCGATGGAATATGACAATGGGATGAAGTGAAACTATAAAAATAAAATGGAGTGGAGTGAGATGAGATGATGAATTTTCAGAATCTGAACTATAGAGTGACTGTGGCTTTTTGTATCTACTTATTACAGGAAGAAAATGGAAATATAGGGTGTCAGAAATCTTTGATTTTCACCCTATATTTTCTGTATAAGTATGCTAATCAATGATTGGTTTTCAACCTTATACAATTTATTACCTTATATATATATATATAATATATAGTATATATATATATATATAATAAGAAAAATAAACTAAGTTAGTGGAGAAGAAGGATTCTTCTTCACTAACTTCATTTCAGAATTGTCTTGGAAAATCTTGATGAACTCCTCTTTTGAAATTGGTTTTTGATATATTTTTAATCTATGACCAATCACCAAAAGAGGATTTTTACTTTCATCTATTGTTCTAACCCTCACTGCTCCATTACTAAAGACTTTTTCAATCTCATATGGCCCAAGCCAATGAGTTTGAAATTTCCCTTAAAAGTCTTTAAACTTTGAATCAAATAGCAACACCCAATCTCCCACTTGAAACCTCTTGTCGTTGATGTATTTGTCATGCCATTTATCCCTCTGTTGTTGGACTATACCAGTCCTTTGAACTGCATCTTGCCTGATTTCATCAAGTTCATTTAATTGCTCTAGACTATGATTTTGTGCCTCTGATAAATCTAGTCCCAATTGGACTGCCATCTTGAAAGTTCTAATTGGGAACTCTATAGGGAACATAACTTGTTTCCCATAAACAAGTTCATAGGGTGTATGTCCCGTTGTGTTCCTCCATGTAGTTCTATAGGCCCATAAGGCTTCAGGAAGCCTTTCTGCCCAATCTCTTCTATGTAGATGCACAGTCTTGGTGAGGATTCCTTCAATCACTTTATTTGTAGATTCCACTTGACCATTTGCTTGTGGATGATAGGGAGTAGATTTCCTATGCTTGATCTTGTATTCTTCCACAAGCCCTTCCACCATGTTAGATGTGAATTGAGATCCCTGATCTGTTACAATTTCTCTTGGAACACCAAAACGAGTGAATATGTCCTAAAAAAGAAAATTAACTACAGATTTTTCATTAGGAAAAAGGTAATGCTTTGGCTTCCACCCATTTAGTGACATAATCAGTGCATACCAATATATACTTTTTATGCTTAGATGGAGGATTAATTGGTCCAATGAAATCTAAGGCCCACTTTTCAAAGGGTTCGATGAGTACCTAAATTTGTAATGGCATTTCATTTGAGGGGGCAGGTTTCCCTACCCTTTGGTATCTGTCACATCTCCTGACATATTCTTTAGCATCTTTGAAGATAGTTGGCCAATAATATCCTAATGAAAGGATTTTATAGGTTGTCCTCTTGTCAGCAAAGTGTCCACCACACGACTCATCATGACATGCCTCAAGAATCTCAGGCATCTCATTTTCCCTGACACACCTTCTGGTCATAAGATCTGGCCCTGTTTTATACAATTCGTTAATGATCCATGTATATCTTGCACTTTCTTGAATATTTTTTCTTTTCTCTCTAGGAAACAAATGTGAAGGTAACTTCCCTGTGACCAAGTAGTTAGCAAAATCTGCAAACCAAGGAGTTTGAGTAGTTACTGCAAAAAGATATTCATTAGGAAACTTATCTTCAACCGGAGAATCTTCTTTGATATTCTGAATCCTGGACTAGAAATCAGCAACTGTGTTTTGTTTTCCTGGTCTATCTAGCACAATAATGTTGAATTCTTGCAAAAGTAAAAGCCATCTTGTAACTTTGTCGTTAGTAATAGGTTTATTCATCAAATATCTAATTGCGTAGTGATCTTTATGAACAAAGGTTTCATAGCCTGTTATATAGTGTCTGAACTTGTTAATTGCATGAACAACAACTAAAAATTCCTTTTTTGTTACAGTATAATTCAACTCAATGGGAGTCAAATTCTTACTTGTATAGTAAATGGCATAAGGAATCAAATCTTTTTTTCCTAATACAGCTCCCAGAGCTGTATCTAAAGCATTTGTGGAAATATGGAAAGGGAGTTTCCAATTTGGACCTCTTAAAATGGGTGCTTCAGATATTTTTTCTTTCAAGGTTTCAAATGCCTACTGGCAATCAGAATTCCAATTGAATTCACAATTTGAAGAGTGGAGATGTTATTTTAGTGAAGTTTTCTATAAACCTTCTATAGTACCCTGTAAATCCCATAAAACTTCTAACATCCTTTTGGCAATTTGGAATTGACAATTTAGAGATGACTTCTACTTTAGACTTGTTAACTTTCATCCCATCTCCTGAAACATGATGTCATAAAACAATACCTTCTGTAAACATCATAAAACATTTTTCATGGCTTAGTGAAAGGTTTGTTTCCTTACATCTTTTAAGAACTTTTTCCAAATTTCCCAAATCTTCTTCAAATGTATTCCCATAGACTGTAAAGTCATCCATATATACCTCTACATAATCATGTATTAGATCAGAAAAAATTCCTAGTACTTCTCTTTGGAATGTTGCAGGTGCATTACATAACCCAAAAGCAAGTACTCGGTAGGCATAAGTTCCCCATGGACAAGTAAATGTGGTCTTATCTTGATCTTCAGGTGCTACCTAAATTTGATTATAACCACTAAAACCATCCAAGAATGAGAAATAATTCTTACCTGCTAATGTATCTAACACTTGATCTATAAAAGGCAAAGGAAAATTATCTTTAAGGGTTGCTTTATTTAGTTATCAATAGTCAATGCACACCCTCCATTTACCTCTCTTTTTAGGCACAATTACCAAAGGAGAAACCTATTGGCTATTTGAAATTTGGTAAATTAAGTTTACATTTAGTAATTTTTGGAGCTCTTCTTTCACAATCTCCCTAAGATTTGGATTCATCCTTCTCTAAGATTGTCTGATAGGTCTACTATTTTCCTTAATGTAGATGTGATGGATACAAGTCTTAGGATCAATGCCTTTCATGTCAGTGTATTCCCATGCAAATGCAGCAGAATGTTTTTGTAATGTTTTGATTAGCTCTTCTTATTGTAGTTTCTCCAAGTTTTTGTTTATGTTCAATGTCCTACCTGGAAAAATTTCAATTGTAGAGCTACCAAAATCTTCCATAGAATAGAGAGACATCTGCTTAGACGACAAATATTCAACATTAGATTTTTCTTAAAATTTCTCATGGTCATATTTTGAAGATGATTCAAAATTTTCCAATGTATTTAAAATTTGACTATCTTCACTAATTTCTGAAACAGTAAAGAGAGGTTGAATATCATCTTCATCATCAATCCATTCTTTGTCATCTATTTCTGTGATTGCTTTTTCTGGAGGATATAGAGTAAATTTATTTGTTGAATTACCATCAGAAATATACATGTCACCAGATCTACAGCTAATAAAAGCATCAGCTATGGCCAGCCAAGGTCTTCCTAATATGAGTGGATGTCCTCCTAGATTATTCTTGGGAGTTAAGATCATGAAATCAACAGGATATTCCCAAGAATCTAAGGATACTGAAATATCTTCTAGCACACCATTTGGTTTGATCACTGATCTATCTGCTAGTTGCAGTAAGGTAGGTGTGTAAAGAAGATTAGGAAGTTTAAGCTGCTCCATAGTTTGTTTACTCATGATGTTTATTGCTGCCCCTAAGTCAATCAATGTATTTGGAATTTCAACTCCATTGATATGTGTTTTCACAATTGGACTTCCTAGATCCATATATTTTTGTATGGCAATTTTTCCCATCATTATGTCTGCTATTTTTCCTACCAGGTGAATTCTTTTTCTTTCTTTTGCTTTTCTTCTTAGTTTTTTTATGCTCAAATCCTTTATTGTTTTGGCTAGAATTGGAATTTCTCTAATGGCTTGTAGCAAAGGAATTTTGATACAGACATTCTTCAATTCATCTAGGAAATCATAGTTGGGCAACAAGATCTGTTTTTCTACCCCTCTATCAATTTGTAGTCTTTCAAGAATAGGGGGTGTAGAAGTAGATGTTAGCTACTCAATGATGGGAGTTGTGTTCATTGATTCTTTTTGTTTTTATTTTTCAATGTTTTGGTTTTGGGGAGATGTTCCCTCAAAACTTTTATTGACATTTAGAGAATCTTCCTCAAAACTGTCATGTTCCTGAATAACTACAGAAGGCCTTTCCTTTTCTAATATCCTTCCAAATCTTAGTTGAATGTCATTAAGATCTAGAGGATTAATCATGTAAGTTGGAAATTGTTGTCCTTCTACCATGTAAGCATTTTGAAGGTTTTTATTGTTGGGGTTTGGTAATGGTTGGACAGGTAGCTGATTTGGTTTCTGTTGAAATGGAAACAAGAGTTGAGCATTTTGGTTTTGTTGTGGGGGTTGTTGTGGAAATGGCAATGAAAGCTGAGGATTATGATTTTGAAGTTGTGGCTGCTGATTTTGTTGCTGAATGTGTGGGGGAGGATAATTCTGATATGATGGAGGATATTGATAATATTGAGAAAATCTCCCATAAGGATTTTGTACCCCTTGTGCCCATGGTTGTGATTGAGGTTGAGGTTGAGGCTAAGGTTGAGATTGAGGCCAAGGTTGCTACCAAGAATTCCAGTTTGGTGGGGGCTGAAGATACATTTGATTGTTAAATCCCTGATTTTGTGGCCCCTGCCAAGGTCTTCTAGCAACAAAACAAAGAGGTTCTGTAGAATTTGGAATTGTTTCCTCTTGAAATAAAGCCTTAAGACCCAAGATTGAAGGACAACCCTTGGTCTCATGGTTTTCTGAGCAAATCATACAATTTTATACAATTTTCACATCTAAAGTGTATTCCCTTAGAGCATTTTTTTTTTTTTTTTTTGTTGCATTTTGGACAAAAAATGGCTAAAGCATTGGCCTTGGTTTTCTGCTTGTTTTGTATTTTAAATGTGTATAATTGCTCACTAAGGCTCCCTAGAATGTCAGTTTTAAATTCATCAAGCATATTACCAATTTCTTCCCTACTTACAACGCCCATTGCAGATTTGTTTACTCTAACAAGAGAAGGATCTCTTGGCCCTTTCCATGTTTTAGATCTCCCTCTTGAGAGATGAACACACAATTCTCCTATATCATTTAATGGGAGTTGAGAAATATCTCCCTTCCCCATCATGTTAAGGATATCTATCCACTCATCTCTAATGGCTTTTAATAAAAGAGCTTTCAAGATTTCTTGATCTAAATCATTCATCTTTGCTCTTTTCAAATTATAGTTGAACCTCTTAATCAAATCTTCTAAGTTTTCATCCTCTCTTTGCATCATTTTGAACACTTCATCTTTGTGATTGGTAGGCATGCAATAATCCAAGTACCTATCCAAAAACGTTTTTTTCATGTCATTCCATGTTCTAATGGACTGAGTAACTAACTCCATAAACCATTTCAAAGCAGCTCCTTTTAGTGTTGAAGGAAATAATTTGAGTTTTTGAGAATCTTCTAGATAGTCATAAGTTCTGCACAAGACTCCAAACTCAAATAAGAATGTTTCAGGATCCTCACTTTTCAACCCATGGAAGTATGGGAGGACAGAGGGTGAGATATTTTTCATTGTGGCATTTGTTTCCTCATCCGTTATAGGGAATCCAAAAGAATTATCTATTTCCCTATTTCCTTTGCCTCCTCCATTATTTCTCTACCTTCTCCATTATTTCCCCTACCTCCTCCATTATTTTCTTTACCTCTCCCTCTACCCCCTCCTCCAAATAGTGAGAATTCTCCATCTTGTTCTTCTTCTGCCATTATAGTTTCTTCATAGTCAGTATAGGGTTCAACCTGCAAGGTTACTTCCTCCTCCTCTGGTTCTTCTATTAATGGAATAAGGGAGAGAGGTTCTACTTTTTCTTCCTCACTAGGTGTTCTTAATTCTTCAACTACAATGTGCTCTCCTGTGGAGGTGAAAAAGGTTATTCCTACTGTTGGAGATTCGAAATTTATCTCTCCTAAGACTGCCTTGGTAGATGAAGTAGGAGATTCTGTTGATTGGATTTATGCCCTTGGAATTCTAGGAGTCCTATGGCTAGGAGTATGAGTTTGGGATGGAGGTGTGCCTTTTCTTGTTCTTGGTGGAGTAGGTGGTGTTGTAGGAATTGAACTTCTGCTCCTAGATATAACTCTACCCCTAGAGTCTCTTTCTCTATGCATGCCATTTTTTTTTTGAATGTAAGATATAAGGCTACCTAGTTACACTTCCCCGGCAGCAGTGCCAAAATGTTTGGTCAATTTAGTGTCCTAAATTGCTCTACATAAATTATCAATCCGGGTATCGTAAACTATTGAAGTGTAGTGCATTGTTTGTGCTAGATAACCGTTCTTACTTCGTTGTTTTTGTGTTTTATGTTGTTTTAGGGGGTTTTTGGTATTTTAATACCTAATGATTTACAATGTAATTATCGAAAACTTAAATCTAACTTTTGTAAGGACTACTCAAAATTCTAAAAATGAAACAGAGCTTTTAAGAAAGAGATGAAAACAGAGTCGAGATAGACTTGGAATCAAAGCTTAAGCAAGAAATGAAAACAAAGTTTCTATCCCTGTTTTACCATTATTTCCAAATCATGATTTAAGAATTGAAAGTGAAATTTGTAATTGATGCCTAACTAATTATAGAAATAAAACTAAATGAAATACTTAGTTACTCTGCCTCTCAATTTTGGGAGAAAGCCTCCTTGGGATGACATTTGAGAAATTCTGTACTTCATTAATCTAAAAGAAAGCAAATACAAAGATGCAGCAAAGACTCATTGCATAAATGAAATGCTCAACCACTTAGTTTAGGATGAATTATCAACTTGAAGGGTTTTTTAGAGACATTCATTAACACCATGACTTAGTAAACTTAAAAATAAAATGGCAAAGACAGTAAATGGAGCTGATCAATGTAATTGAGAATTTAAAGACTAGTAAAACAATGAATGAAGAAAACTAGATTACATTACTGAGTTTCACCTTCTAACTACTAACCAAAAAAACTAGAAAGAGATCAAGCAAATGGAAGCTACTCTAAATTATGAACACTGTTAATAAGAAAATGATGGAAACTGCATTATCGAAATTGTTAGCAAGAAAATGATTATAAACATTGTGAAAGAAAATGATGAATTTACAGTTAAAAAGAAGAAGAAAAATAACATGAAATGAAACCTTTTTAGTGTAGGGGCCCTCTGCAACTGATTAGGCTATGCTTGCTCAATTAACTCCAAGGAAACTCCTTCAGATTCTCATAGAACTTGCGGTCTTCATATTAACAATAGGGACACAAAATGCCCAGAAATTACAAAGTTCGGAATTTGATTTCGCAATAAAAATATCATTATCACTACTAACTTCCTCGATTCTTTACACATGTATTTATAAGAAAACCATACAACTGTTTGTGGAGAAAAATATGCTATAGCCAAAACACGTAGAAGACAGTTACGCGGAATTTCTTCCTCGACTGCTGGAGACATAAATCCAAGATGGTGGCTGTTGGATTCGGTTGCATGGGTGGCTGTTGGAGTCCATAGGTTTAGGTAGTTGTTTTGGATAACACTTCCCATCACTGTGAAACGTGTTGGTTAACCATGAAACAAAGTCCTGTTACCTTCGGTCTCTGCGTTTGACTTCTCCATTGACCGTAGTCTTATACCTTCTTCCTTGTCGACCTGGGCTAGGTGAATATGACAGGGTCCATGTCACGATGATTTCCAAGCTGCCCATGTAGCTAGTTTCTCCTTCTGACACCTGGAACCTGTTAAAGCATGAAGGTAGCTACAGAATAGCTGATTAGCTGCAGAATAGGCTGCGTTCTGTAGCTAATATACAACAATTTATTCAAACAGCAAAACATAAAAGCAGAATATGTAAATCACTAAATGTCCTCCTTAAGATAGTATATATTGGTCATTGGTGATGAGAATGCATCTTTCTTATGGAAAATCAAGGAAAAAAGAATGAAAAGGGTTGCTATGGAAAGAGTAATTTTGAGGCTCAACACAAGCTTAAGGAGGAATTTCATCAAAACAAGCAAAATCATCATGAAGAAGTCATGTTCATGACAAATCAATTGGATAAGGCAAAGAAAAAGGAAGAAACTTTGTCAAGCCACCTTGAACAAAGACTCAAGAGCTTAAACAAACATGAAGCAAAGATTGGTCAATCTAAAGAAGAAGTCTCCTACCTTAGATCTGAACTAGAAGAAGCAAGGAAACAAGCACAAAGATCTGAGAAGGTGATGGAAGCTTCGGTATTCGTAGAAGGACAACTTGATGAAGCAGAAAAGGAGAGAAACACCATGACATGCCAACTAGAAGAAAAGGATGGTGACGTCATCAAGTTAAGAGCAGAAATCACCTCACTTAAGGCACAATCATATGAAGCAACCAAGATGAAGGAAGAAATGGAGATCAGTTTATCAAAGAAGGATGAAGAATGCAAGAAAATGAAAGAAGAAATTGTCTCTCTTAAAAAGGAAATTGACTTGTTGAATAAGAACTTGAAGAGTTCTCAAATCCTAGATGACATCCTACGTCATAAAAGATCTCCTCTTGGTAAATCAGGTCTTGGCTATTCAAGTGAATCCTCAAGAAAGAATGATGCAAACTCTGATGCTTCAAACAACAAGGATATGGGGAATCTTGGAAGAAATATTGATGCCCCTAGTTCCAACAAAGGCAAGGAGAAGAGTCGAGATGACATTGGAAGAAATACTACTCCAAGAAGACTTGTAGTTGGTGTTAAGAATGCAAGAGGCAATGGATGACATCAAAGGATCCTAAGGCAAAATAATTTTGGAAATACATCAAGAAAACCTCCATCCTCTGGGTACCAAAGTATATTTTTTGGTTATTTATATTCTTGTACAAACTTTGGGCACATGGAAAAATATTGTAGGGCATACCACAAGGACAAATATAATGGTCCCCGTCAATCTTCTAGAAGCAACTTTGCAAGAAGTTCTAATGCTCCCTCATTCATGAACAAGATGGAATGCTTCAATTTCCATAAAATTGGACATATGGCTCGTGATTGTAACTTCACTTGGGTCCCTAAACAAGCTAAAACCATGATGACCAAGCTAGAGAAGAAAGTTACACAATCATGGAGAAGGAATCAAATTGGATTCAAAAGTCTCTTGGACACTCCAGCTAGCAACACATGTTGTTGATTTGATGAAGACATCCTTTGAAAATGTGATATCCCAAGTGTTTGATGATAAATCGAGACCATGCACAAAGTTAGGGGGAGTTGTTGATCATTCTTGTCTAAATAAGCTAGAAGTGTTTATGAAGGCAAGGGGAGTTGGTTCATCACATGAAGAAATTCAAACACATCTAATGGACCACATTGCCAGAAGATAGGGGGAGTAACATACCTATGAAGAACTACTATTGATGAAGAAAATATGATGAAAAGAAGCAGCGTGACAGGGGAAGTACTTGAGCACCCCATTTTCCATTGATGTTAAAGGGGGAGAGAATGTTGAAGGGCAAGAATATTGTCATCAATGACAAAGGGGGAGAATGTTAATCAAGGTTGTCATTGATGTCAATATGGCATTGGTCGAGATGGAAAATATTCTTGAGATGCCTAATGAACATCATGAAACCCTAAAATGTAATGATAAGTTTGAAGACAATAGATGCCTAGTTCCAAATGATGATGTCATAAGGTATATGTTGAAAAAACCCTTGGTTGATAAGGATTCCATCAATGAATATGTCAAGCCAATAATGAAGTTATTGAACTAACTACGATGTTGCCAAGTGTCAATCATGTACCTTGATTGATGATCTAGACCTTAAGTGCTAATGACGTATCTAATATACAAGCCTTTGATGACATATGGAGGACTATACTTGATGAGGTCTTGATAACATGGTTGGAAGATTGTTTTTGAGCTCTCCTAATGGGAAATTGATGCTGCACTATGACATATGAATAACATTGTTTGATACATTCATGATGACATTATTGGAATACATGCATGATGACACTCATAATAATAATGGAGAAGCCATGCTGTCCCAAACAAATTATGCACAAATATTTAAGGACGGTCACAATGAAAAATAGTGTTTACCACCTTAGAGGCATCCTTCCAAAATGATTTATATGCCATCTAAAAGAGGGCTTTCTCCTCTTTCTAATGAGCCTTTACTTGCCCAGAAAATCCTAATGGTTATTGAGATAATGATTTTTAAGCTATGAAAAATATATTTATTTATGAGCCAACCTATACCTTGGCTTACTCATGTCGACCTACTTGTAGAGACGTGTCCCTTCGAGTTTGATGGAAAAATCACTATATATACATGTTCAGACCTCCAAATCTAAGTATGATCTCAGTCATCAAATACAAGGAATATCATTTTACAGTTCACAACTCGTGAACTTGAAGGAAAGGAGCATAAAATTTAAGAGAAAAGGCTACAGTTGATGGTTCTAGGTTTATAAAACGAAATTGACACCTCCACGCAGCCATAACAAGTGTTGTGACCACACTTTGACCTACAATAGACCTATGGCAAATATGCTTCAAAGTTTCCTCATTGAAATAGACTCAGGATTGTGGTAACTCAGATAGAGGTAAACTCTAGATCTTAACTTTGGACTGTGACACATCTATCCCTTCGACCTAAAGTCTCACTTCCTGTGGCTCGGTTAATATTACTGTGACTATGTAGATAGCTCTGTGGCATAAATAGCTAGTCTCTACCTCAGATCCCTTGTTGTATTCTATCACATCGGATTGGTGAAACATCCTTCTCATTAAATTGTGTCATCATAATTTGCTTGTTGTAGCTTTGAATTGTGTCATCTACAATGTGAACAAGATACTCAGATATCCTCATTGACTATGTTATCATTGGCTCTATGAATGTAAATAAGGCTAGATATACACACTTCAAATTGGATCACATCATGATGTTGAAGAAGAGCTTGGGTACAATACATAGAGACACAAAGCTTTTTTGTGTAGACTTCCTGCGGGATTAACCTTAGAGAATAGAAGTGAACAGTCAACAAAGTCAAGGAAGGGTCAAGGCGAGTTTTACACTATTCCAGATTCAGAGTTGAATTATGATTGTAGCATTAATACTCCTATACAAACAATGAAGATATAGGTACAATGGAGACTAATGGTGGAGACTTATATTGGACAGTCAAGCACAATGTTTGAAGCTAAATGAACCTGTACGATGAAGAATGTTATTGAAGGAACACAAGTAAGTATATCACTCATTTTTTTGTATCAACATACATTGAAATCAGTGAAGGGTTTTGGAGCATTTATTAAGGATCCAGTGGAGAGTATTGAAGACACTTTTTAAAGGATAGCTTGAACACATTCTTGGAGACTTTGATTGAATCGTTTGTGGAGTGACCTTAGAGAAGATCCCAGATTGAAGACATTTTGGTGAGAAGTCTTGAGTGATCTTGGACATAACATTGAAGACCATGATGCATCGTTGATGTCATCATGAGGTGACTTGGAGAAATTGTTTGGGTACAATTAAGAGCAGTGATGACACCTTCTAAGAAGACAAGGTTGTCATTAAGGAAGTAACGTGGAGACCAAAGTGAAGACTAAGCAAATCTTGACAGGGCTCATTGAAGAAGACATTGGGAGCCATGAATAATAACCAAACATCTCTTGACGAAGTAAATATAAGGGTTGGAGCCTCAGAGAGACAAGGTTGGTGCCTTGGAAGATAGGGTTGGAGCCCTAAAGGATAAGATTCCTCAAGAAACCAGGTCGAAGCCTGAACCATAAATAGGGTTGGAGCCCTAGAGGTTGGTGCCTCAAAATTGATAAGGTTGGTGCCTTGGGAAGTCCAAGTCGGTGCTTTTCATATTACAAGTTGGAGCCTGGGAGATTGAAGATTGGTGTCTTCATCTAGGGTTGGAGCCCTACATATATTGTACTTGATTTATTGAAAGAATAAATTAATAAAAGTATTTATTCTATCATTGTTCATTTTGTGTTCTAAATATAAGTGATATTTTTGGTAAAAATAACAATTGAAAAGAAATATTGATTCACCCCCTCTCAGTATTTCCAACATTGTAGTTATATAAAATCTCCAATATCCTAGTATTATGGTATCTATCTATTGCAATACATGAAAATTTGTAAGTCACCAAAAATATTGAGGCATATTAGGATACCAAAACATGAGAGAGTTGGAAATGCACTTTTCATAATAAAAAATTGGTATGACAGGGCTCAAATATAAGGACTATAAACAAGAAGGGTTTCCATGTGTCATCCACATGGCCTATATGGATGTTGATTTGGCCCTTAAGGGGTATATCTTCAAATGGGCATAACTTTTTGCCTATGAGATGAAATTTATATCATTGGAAATCTCTCGTCAAGTAGAAAACTAGGGTGGTATCATAAATATGATTTGAGGCAATAAAGGAAAGAGGAATTTGATAAAATCATCTTCATAATAAACCTTCAATGTCGGGTCTTATTATACCCCACAACCATAATACGACATTAGGGGGTTTGATGTGCTAAAGAGTGGTATCAAGGTTGTGGTTCAAACACTAGCCTAGAGTGCCATAAACTATATCACATGAATAAATTTGGAGCTCCACTCAAGAGAGAAAAGTTTCAACATTTGTACTAAATGGGATTAGAGTAAAGGGTTAATTTGAATATGTTTTGATGACATTGTTGAATTTAAATCTTCCTCATTTATTTAACTTATGTATGAATGTGTTAAATAATAGTTTCATGCTAGCCTAATCTAGTGCTGACATATTCAAGGTAATTTAGTATGTTTATATTTAATTTATGATTATTTTAAACTAACATTTGTTTGCATTCTCTGCGCACATAAGGGGATACATTTCTAGCAGAAAGACAAAAAGGATTGTGTAATAGAATGCTCCAATAGAACTTGGATAAGACTTCTCATAATAGAGAAGAAGTTTCAGATGAGAGGAGGGTAGTATAGACACCACCTTAAAATCCTGAGGGTTGAACTGAGGAGTTATAAGGTTGATAATGAGAAAATTATCAGAGCTTGAGAGAAGCAATAGAAGGTAAATGTTGTGATATTACAAAGTCTATCAAACCTACAATGACAAAAGTAACATGAACCAGATGCCAATAATTTGGATAGGCCTAGGTCCAAATAGGTCCATAGTCCATCTAAAGTTCAAAAGTATGGACCAATGATCAACAAGGTAGAGGGGAGTAGATGGTCCGAGTCCTATTTGCCATAACAATGTCACTAATTAATCAATTAATCAAAATTATATATTGACCATGTCTGACCAAATTATCCATCAATCTCAATGATTGAGAAACCTTTTTCCCGAAGAGGAGGTTCCACCAGCACAAAGATGTAGAATAACTCCTAGAGCAATCCAAACTTGGGAGGGTTATCTTTGGGCTAGTTAGGGAAGACTAGGCCATCCTTAAAGTAGTGGATGAAATTCCACCCCCACATGTTGACTCACCTTTGACTATCCTCTTGATCCTGTATTACTATAAGTGATGCCGATTTTACTAAACCTTTTTCCTTGTTCCCTCATCAAATGACTAATGAGAGTGATGCATCCACCATGGGAGAGATGGAACCTTCATGACCATCTATGTTAGGTTTTCATTCGTGATGTCTTCATTTCCATCCATCAATGTGATAAGGTCCACTCCTCATGTTTCGACAGCACCTATTTCCTCAATTTGGGGAATACCACTAGTTGCTTCTGTAACCTTTTGTAGTTTCCTAAGTCTAACAATATCCCTCCATCCTACCAGATTTTTGTTCATTATGGGTGCAAGACAAAGTCCACTTACAAGAGCTGGGTGGTTTCCATATAGTTCTTCTATCCCTATAGTCATGATCTATAGTATGGGACAACCTTCTTCGGGGTAATCTTTCGTGGGGATGTACATGTTCTTAGTTAATCTAGGGGAAATAATGTTTTTGGACAGACATATAAACCATGGGAAGTTCTACATTAGAAGGAATGCCCTTATTTGGAGTTTTCAATGCCTCAGGATGGGCTAACTTATTTGGGGGAAATATCCTTGTCAGTACCACTATGGTTACAAGTCTTCCCACTTTTGGAAGTTATTTTGTACCAAGAGGTTATCCTTCTAGTGTTAGGTATAATCCCATTATCATCCATGCATTTGGGAGTTCCTTTGTCCCTAGGGGTAACCCATCCAAGGGAAATAATCCTTTCACTTTGAAAACTAGTCCAAAGGTCCAATACTCTAGGTTTAATAATCCCTTTGGTCATTATCCTCCTTTTGAAAACTATGCTATGGGGGAAATACATGTTCCATATCTGGGTCTGTCTTTACCTCCACATTCAACCAATACCAACTTCTTCTAGCATCACTTGATTTGTTGGATTTTGATCAACTAACTAATGACCCCATATGCTATGACCCTCAGTGACATCCAATTCTTGTCAAACTTCATCATGATATCCTAAAATTTGATGGAAGTTTGGGAGAGAACCTGGAAACCCATATCATCACCTACCACCCATATCATCACCTACCACCTATGGCGTTCTTTAAATTATTTGGTGGATGATGGTATCAGGTTGAGACTCTTCCAATGAACCCTGACTAGGGATAATACCAAATTGTACATCAAAATAAACAAGCCATCCTATCATGATTACATTTCCTTGATGGGAACATTCTTTAACCACTTCAAATTACCTTCATGGTAAGAGATATACATCGATCTTCTATCTACTTTCAAGTAGGATTCCTCCACCCACATCTTTGACCATATTCATGAGTGTAGGTATTGTAAGTGATTGATTAGGACCAAAATTCCCAACCAATTTCTTAAATATTGATTCACCCAATCGTTATTACCCTATATTTCCAAGGATGGTCATTATTTCCAAGGTGGTTATATAGGAGTAGGTCATCTTACTTTCCCAACATATTTACTTGATTTATTCATAGTCAAGCACCTTGTATGACTATTCTTAATGCACTTCTACCATCGAATAATCCATAACAACATAAACTAGGATCACATTCTAATGGTGTAATTGGTTTCTCCTCTATTAATGTTGTGAACTAGTTCATTGCTCAGATGGGGCAGCTAATTTTTACATCACAAGCCCATGCTACTACCCAAAGTTATAAAAAAGCAACAGCCTGTGCAACCAAAGAATTCTTAGAACAAGAACACCTCTAAACTTGCCCAAGATACACAACAAATATAACGCAACACGGGTGGGGTATGAATGAATGACAACGTAAAGTCAAGTTTCCTTGCAAAATTTGTCAATGTGACTACCTTACTCATGAGTTCCCATGGATGGATGATATTCGTCGTTTTCTTGCACAACTAACTACTGGGAAGAAGCTTGCCATATTGACACCTCCATTCCCCTCACAACCACAAGAACAAATGGTTGCGACACCTCCTCCTTCTTTACTTGGGGGCATGTGAGGACAAAAATTTCAGGGAGGCTCATCACATATCCTTATGTGAAATGAGCAAGTGAACTTGTTCATAAGAGTGAAAATTTATGAGACTCCTAAATCTAGTTCTTCATCTAAGGACTCAATCATCCCCACTTCATCCAATCAATCTATTATGCTAGATAAGCCTTCTGAGAAAGTGTTTCTCCCACCTAAGGGTGTTTTTTGTAATTTGACAAACAATCCCAATTCTAGGGCTTCCCAACACTATAGTATTGTCAAGGATTTATTCCAAGCACCTAGTGAGATGTTAGCTTTGGAGGTTTCGCAGAGTTGTCCTATGAAACAAAAAGCCTTGTTGACTACTATCAGATGGGTTAATCCCTCAGAGTCAAATTTGGTCACGTTTGATGTTGATGCAAGTTAGTTTGAGTTATCTCATCAGGCCACTTTTTAGATCTTGGTATACACACACACACACACATAGAAAAATTATGTGTCATGCTTTGGTGGATGAAGGATCTCCTACTTGTATCACGGCCTCGTCATGTTGGAAAGATCTTGGTTTTCTAGCACTCATTCAATTAAGTACCACCCTTTAGGCCTTTGATGGCCACAAATTTTTACCTCAAGATGTTTCTCTCACATTTTCCATTGAGTTGGGGGGGAATCATTGTCATTGATGTAGAAGTTATTGATGCACCTCTTGAGTATAATCTTCTCCTTGGATATAACTAGTTCTATGTTATGACTGTTGTTGTGTCATATGTCTTTCACATTCTTTACTTTCCCCACGAAGACAAGATCATTATTATTGATGAAACTGAATGTTGACCCTAACGACCAAATCTACCACTACAAGGACCACAATGCCATTTCTTAGGGATACCCCTTTAGGCTATGAAAATTTTGATCTAGGATTATTTAAGAGCTTGTCATCAATGGGAATTTTTCCAATGCCAATACCCAATATTCCTACTACTATTGTTTCTCCCATGCGCATGATCTCTTCCATCACGAATGGTTCCTATTGGTCACATGACTCCTAAGCAGTGCCCTCTCCTTCAAATGTAGGTTTGATGGTGAGCACATGCTACTTTGGGTAGAATAAATTTCCTCTTCAGTGGTCTTATCAATACCTCTTGATACTAATAAAAAAATCCATCTCAATGTGGAATATGATCAAGATGCTTTTCCCACATGGGTTGTCACTCCACTTATTTCATATGACTCCCTAGGTGTCAAGTTCCCTTCACAATAATCCATATTGGAGGTCATGGATTCAATTGATAATATAAGGGAGGATATGACTCATGATGCCTGTATTCTCTTTAATTTGGAGATGGTGGATCTTGGAAAACAAAATCTTGAATTGGGCTGAGGGTGTTTCCTAGGTTATTTAATGAAGTCCCACCCTTGGACTAAACCAAGTCTTGGATTTCTAGTACCAAACTTGCAATTGAATTGTTTAATCCAAATCCCCTTGTTGATGAGCGTCTTATACCTCCATTATGTCTTGATAGGCATTATAAGGGAGTTTCACTAGCTCATGATACCACTCACTCTTTATGTCCTTAGGTACTTCCTAATAATGATGTGATTCTAGGATTTCCTGACAATCATCAACCTTTAGGAATGTGGAAATTCAACCTACTTTGCATGGCCCTGACATTGTGTGCCATGTGATGTTGATAATGGCCTATACGTTCATACACAAGCATAGGAATCCTTGGTATGTGCCTGGCAGTGGGCACTACATGACGTAAGACTATGCTACACCTTATACACATGTATTTTAGATTTTGTTTGGTGTGTGATGTGAACACTTTTTATTTTTGATTGTTTTAGTTTTTTGCTTATAATGCTTGGTGCTTGATTTTCATTTGTCAGTCACATACCCTTGGCCTACTGATGGTAATACGAAGATGTTACATATGTTAGTCCTTTAGTTATGTTTACATTTGTCACAAAAATTGAGCATTTATAGAAGCATACATGTCCATAAAACATGGATTTTTAATCACATCATTCAAAGTGATAATTAAGAAAACAAAATCTTGAATTGGGTTGGGGGCGTTTCCTAGATCATTTAATGAAGTCCCACCCTTGGACTAAAAAAAGTCTTGGATTTCTAGTACCAAAATTGCCATTGAATTCTTTAATCCAAACCCCCTTGTTGGTGAGTGTCTTATACCTCCATTGTGTCTTGATAGCCATTATCATGGAGTTGCACTAGCTCATGAGATCACTCACTCTTTATGCCCTTAGGTACTTCCTAATAATGATATGATTCTAGGATTTATTGATAATCATCAACCTTTAGAAGTGTGGAAATTCAACTCTATGTGGCATGGTCCTAAAATTGTGTGCCATGTGATGTCGAAAATGGCCTATAATTTCATACACAACCATAGGAATCCTTGGTATGTGCCTAGTGGTGGGCACTGCATGACGTAACCTATCAGACTATGTTTCAACTTGTACACATGTATTTTAGTTTTGGTTTGGTGTGTGATGTCAACACTTTTTATTTTTTAGCGTTTTAGTTTTTTTGTTTATCATGCTTGGTGCTTGATCTTCATTTGTCAGTCACATACACTTGGCACACCCATGGTATGACCAAGAGGTCACATATATTATTCATTTAGCTATGTTTACATTTGTCACAAAAATTGAGCATTTATATAAGCATGCATGTCCATAAAACATATATTTTTAATCACATCATTCGAAGTGATAAGTAAGAGCCGAAATAGACATTGATAGTACATTATATATGCCAAAAATACCAAAATATTATAAAATTAAAAAAATACTAAAAATATATTGTCATTTTTTACATGATCCATGTTTTATTCTTTCATCATGTGACTTAACCATGGGTCAAGTCACTTTGGATGGTTTTTACAAGAGGGTGGAGTTTTTATTGCAACATCCATTGGACCCTAGGTGTGTTTTCTTGACCTTGGCATATAAGGGTAGCTCTTTCCCTGTCATCTCTGATGTGTTATTGACATTTGCTTCCATCTTCATTGTGTCTTAGGTTCAACCCCATCAGGTTGTGATAGTAACTTTATTTATTTTCACATTGTAACTTGCCCAATAGAGACTTTCTTTAGATGAATGCACTAGTTTAGTGCCAATTTTATATTTTGATGTCCATGTTGTGTCTTTTTATAGGCCCTGAATCCCTCCTTTAAACTTGGCATCACTCTAAATCATAGCTTCATTTTCTCTTCTCTGTCATATTATGGCTATACCTCGAAACGATTCTAATTTTTTTTACCTTGTAATTGCTTATATTCATTGCCTTGTTTCAGTTATGCATGTTGATATGCCTTGGTCTCACTTCTCTGTAATGAGTGAGTTTCTTTGCCAACTTCTTTGATTCATCTTGCTTATGGTGATTCTGTAAACTATGAACAAGTTTCTACCTTCTATACCACTTAGTTCTCTAGGATGAGCTTATTTAGTATTATTCTTATGGTCACTAAAAACTAAAGGGTATTGAGGCTCCTTTTTTTTTTTAGGCTCATTAAAACCTCGTGAAGAAGACCCAATATATCAAACATGCTAATGCCTCTTATTCAATCTTGTTGAACCATGAGTAAGACACCCTATCAAGCATCCTTTTATCTCTTTTTTCAAGCTCGTTAAACTTGAACAAAAAAATCGCTATTGAGCTTACTTGTCTTCTCTTTCATGCTTACTGAACTATGAAGTATATACCAAACAATAAAAAGAGGGGGGAAACCATCTTAGTTATTTATCGTTAAAACTGGTAGTTTTAATTGTGCTTCCCTTGAACATGGCACCTATTTGAGTAAGTATCTTACATATGGGTTTTAGTTTCTTAGGATCCATAACATACATATGAGTCCTTTTACTCCTATGGTTAGTTACTCTTTTAGTCATTATGAAGTGTTCTTTAATGCCTCATGCATTGTTTCATGATATCATATGGTTCTCATTAGTCAATGCTACAAATTGACTTTTGTGTCATGCCACTATATGTTCAAGGGAAGTCTAAACCTTAATCAACCATCTACAATCCTTATTGACCTCTTATGTTGTCCATTCCTATGTTAGTTGTACTTGGTGACTTCATCCATTCACATCATCTCTCAATCTATTTTGTGTTGATTCATGGGGGATACATTAAGGAACTCCTTCAAGGGATCTTCTCCTATGGACCTCATCTCATTATCGAGGACATAGTTCTATGAATGATTAGTACCTTGGAGCTTTCAGTCCTCAGTGGTAAGGTTACTCACGATTGAAAATTGGTTTTCCTCATTGAATCCTGATTAGTTGAATCCACGAGTGCTTGATGTAAGATCCTTTATTCAAACCTAGTGGATTGTACCTTGGGCTCCATTTTCATCATTGGTGGGTCCCCTCACATCTGTTAACAGTGTACCTCAATGATGGATAATCAAATAATTTCTAACATGCTCGACATCAACTCATTTATTTGCATGATGTAGATTTGTACCATCGAGGTTTAACAGAAGGACTTGGGTATAGGGACATCTCACTCTTATATGGCACCCCTGCTAAGCTGCATTGGAGCTTGTACCATCTTATGTACTTTGAGGACTACTATGGGGCACCATTCTTCTATTTGTTCGGATTCCTAGTGATGTATACTGTGACATAGATCTCCATTGTATTTTTTGGTGGCTATGATCTTTTGGTTTACTGCATGGATCCATTTTGTATTTATTCATGGTCATGCCCTAACATTTCATGTCATGGATACGTAATATGCAATTTTGTGGCCATGTTCAGTTACTATTTATGTCGAGCATGGGTATGCCCACCTCAGGGATGATCTATTTATGATTGTGCCTTGGTTGTAAGGGTTTCTCCAACTTGGTCCCTCGTTCTTGACTCCTTCCTTACATTTTTATACCTGATTGTAACATATTTCAAACATCATTTTCTCTTATGGACTCATGTATTAGGGGGCATCTATTATTACCCTATTTTCTACTTTGCTATAAAGAGAGAGACTCTATTTCAACTTACCTCAGTTGTTGTCTAGAATGCGTAACCTCTCACCCTTTTTTTTCCTCATCAGATCTTAAAAGGAAAGTTATTAGATTTTATAGGGCCAAAATTACAGAAGTGAGTAATTTCTCATGATTCTTTTTCACAATTTCACAATTATAAATAAATAATTATTTCATTATTGAGAAGAAAGTTCATAGTGAGTTGGAAAATTCTTATAATTGAGTAGGAAACTTGAGCGTGAATTGTAATTACTTCATTCACGTGGCATCAAGTCTAACTTCTCGTGGCCCTAAGTATCCAGATACATCCTCCTATAACTATGAAAGGCCTTTATAATGAGACTCTCTTAAGGGTGAAGAAAAGGAGAACTTAGTGAAAGAAACTTATGTTGGATTAATACCACTAGACTAGGCCCTCACTTGATACATGAAGGAGCCCAATTTATGCGTGAGACAAGGAAGGTGGAGGAGCAAGGGATTAAAGGAATATTTGGCACCAAAAGGTATACTCATGTACTATATTGTTGTTATATAAGAATTTCATCTTAGTTTACCTCTCTACATTTCTAATGTTCATGAGATCATGTTGATTTTTGATATTAATAGATTTGGTTTGTAATATAATGCGCCTGCTTGGAAGGGCGAATCATCATCTTCATTTGGTTGTGCATGTCTGAAAGTGATGAAACCAAGGAGTTGGAGTAATATCTTTAGTTAGAAGTAAGGCTTTTGGCTTCCAAAGGAGGCTTACTATCTTCATCAACATGCATGGATCTTAAGGTACATCTCTAAGCAAACCATTTCCATTCCATGAAAAGGATTTATTTCTATTAGATATGGGAACCATTTGTATTCATCTTAACCACTTTCTGGAAGATCCCAAGGTGGTATCTGTTTGAGAATAATCCCTTTCTTCTGAGCATAAATCTAAAAATCACTGTTAGATAGAAGCTTCAATTGGTTAATCCTAGAAAGGCAATAGTAATAAACTTGAGGTAGAGAAGCTACTCAAGGCATGTTACATCTACCTCGTTCCTTTAGTTGAATGAGTTTCAAATCCTGTTATGGTAGATAAGAAAGGGACCATACATGTATGCATGTATTTTTGAGATTTAGACAAGGCTTGTCCTAAGGACAATTTCCCTACACCATTTATTGATCAAACTATTGATAAGTGTGCGAAAAGTGGGATTTTTTTCTTTTCTTTATGATTACATAGACACTATACAATTATCTCTTAAAATAAAGTTTCCTTCTAAGGAAAAAACCTTGACATGACGTCTACCATAACACCTACAACCTAATGATAGATAGTGTAGATTGTTTACGAAAGTATAATATTTTACAAGGCAAATTTTCCAAAAAAAATCACTTCAAGGGTATTGCCCTTGAAAGCTCCCACAAGTTGGGGGACTCCATAAAGGTGTTTTCTCAAGAGTAAGGCTCCCACCTTTCTTATTTTTTAGGTTGGTAACCCCTTGTTTCCATGAGAGGCCTATAATGAAGTAGATGTCCTTTATCTCAATGTGTAAAGGCATCTCCTTCCATCATGAAACAATCTTGCTCTAGACTCCAGTAATTTCTTAAGGGTTGCAGTAAGCCCCTCTTAGCTGCATATTCGACATGAGGATTTTTTTTGGTAAACCATAATTTCTTAATGCATCCATTTCTTATAGGTTTTCCACGACCAACTTATCAACTTGTTCATTCTCACGCTCTCTCAAAACAATTTTCATCCTGAAAAGAAATCATGCTTAGAGGCCAGTTCTTTTATTTTTGAATATGAGCATGTGTATACATGGTTTTCCTTCTAAAACATCATGTATGTGCATTACAATTATTCTATAAAATTTTGTGCAGGGCCAACCATATCTGACTTGATAAAAAGAGACCCATGTATGCGCAAACTCCTTAGTAAATTAAAAAAAAAAATCTACACTAAATTTGATGAGAAATTGAAATAAAATGGATAAACATGAAGAGAGTAGAGTCAAGAATTACATGCAACTCACAGAATCTCAATAAGTGTTCTACAATGATTGAAATTTGCAAGAAAATTTCGGAATACTTTTGAGCTCCAATTGCACGTCAAGGTGTAAGAAAGCAAATGAGTGGTAAAATTTTCAAATTTTTACTATTTATCCATATTTCTAACCCACTTTTGTATAGTTTATTGTCATATTATTTTTATATAGTAGACTAATCTACAACCCCAATTTCTAGTGTTTTAATTAATCTTTTAGGTCTTACAACTGAAGCTAATCACATAGTGACATTTTATCAGCACCCGTCGACCACAATGTGATCCATTGTGCCATGTATCATTTTCAAAGGCTACCATTTAGGGTAGGAATTTTGTGTTGCATAATGCGTTTCAAGCTCATTCCCAATATCTTGCCATAGGATCAATGTTAGAAACCATGATAACACTAAGAGCGGGGGGAGGGGGGTGGGTGAATCAATATTATGACCAAATTAAACAATATTACCACTTTATACTTTATAATTTATTTAGCGATAATTTTCACAAGAAACATCATAAATCAACACATGAATCACAAAACAACACTATAATTTGGCCTACATATATGCAACATATAAGACACTGGATGTACCATCAATTTTCTTCTTGATCCCTTTTGCAAGGGAAAGCTTCAACTTGTTGTTACAATTTGTTTTCTAGCACTAACCAAAAGGAAGCAACCACTCCTTGATTTATCAGCACCAATTGAAAGGAGAACCAACCCCTGATTTATCATCACCAACTAAAAGGAGCACCAACCCTTAATTTATTAGCACCGACCCCTAATTTGTTTTGCTAGCACCAACCAACAGGAAGCACCAACTCCCTTTACTATTTCTCAGGCACCCACCTAAAGGAATCACCGACTCTGTGGTATGTAGGCACTAACTTATTAAAACCTGCAGATCCCTCTTTCAGTCATTTTTGAACTTAGATCAATAGGCTTTTACTCATACTAATACTGCTTCATTTCTTTTAATACTTAATGCCTTCTTTGCATAGATAAATTGTTTATTATTCTCACTCAATCACCTATATAAATTCATAAATCACCTTTGATTACCAATGCATTCTCTGCAATCTCGCTTTTTCTCTTATGCATCTGCTAATACTAAGTTGTTGATTATAAATATTTCAGAGCTACTTATTTTAGTATTCATAATTGGTTTAAATTCAACTCTATTTTTAGAATAATTTTTGTTTTCTTTGTTTAATCTCTTTGTTCTCTTATAGTTAGCAAATTTATTCACAATTTACACATGAACAATTATTTTTCCATTCTGTTAATTTTAGGATAACAATGGTATGTGCTATGCCTAGAGTAATTTTACTTCAATTTTCCTTAACATTGACTTTTTTGGTCAGGGCTCTTTTGTTGTTGTTATAAATGATCAGATTTGAAAATTGTACTATCTCTCTCTGTTGAACTATTGAAGACTAAAAGAAGATTTGATCAAGGGTTTCCCCACATTGGGGTTTGTCCCTGGCTGGTGCCACATCTTGTGTCCTCTTGTCCTTGCTTGTCTTCTACTATTTATGTTTATGTTCTATCTACATTTTACTATCATGTTGATTTGATTGCTAATATGAATATTGATACTGGGTTAATAAAGAAATTAAAGTAAAATTACTCTAAAGCATAGAATATACCATTGTTGCCTAAAATTAACATGGTATCAGAGCTGAGTTGAAGACAAAGCCCAAGCAAGAGTGAAAGAGCAATCACCAAAGGAAGTTGAACAAGGACAAAAGGTTCAATGGGTTCCTAATGCTACTTCCTGGTTGAAGATATGCTCCATGATAAATATCACTATCATGGATGGAAGATGTCTCTTGATTTGAGCTTGGAAGAAAAAGAAGTGATGGACTATGTGCAGGGTAAAATCCCTCAACCTCCTTCAAATGCACCGGTTGCTGCGAAGACCAAGTATAATAGGGCTGAAGTCAAAGCAAAGAAGATTATTAGGAATTCCATTGACAAGCATCTTGTGGCCTACATCTTCGAATTGAAGACCTCCTAGGAGATCTACGACAGGTTGGTAGACATGTTCAAGGTTAGTAATGCTAATCAAATTCTATTTCTCACGAATAAGTTGAAGGATATTACGAAGGGCAAGGACGAGGACATTAAATCCTATTTCTTGAGGATTACTGAGATCAAGAATGATCTACTCTCGATTGGAGAAGTCATTCCTGACAGGGAACTTACTCTCGCTACCCTTGGAGGACTCCCACCTGAGTGGTATGTATTTAGAACCACCGTCCTCAACAATGATCAAATTCTAGGGTTTTAAGAATTGATGTCGAGATTCATTGAATAAGAAACAAGAATGGTGGAGCAAGAAATGCCTTCTAAGAGAAGAAACCCCACTGCATTCTATGCTCATGCCAAAAGGAGAAATAATGCAGGGTCTAAAGGTCATTTCCATGGAAATCTTGGATCTAAGGGAGGAAGGAAGGGCGGGTGTTTTGTTTGCAATAATTTTGGACAATATGCAAGGGAGTGTCCAAATAGAATGGACACATTGCATGATGATGATAACAATCATTCCAAGGGCAAATTCAACAACAATGATCAAAGGAATGACAATTCTAATGGCAAAGGAAAAAGGAAACTGATCAGTCAAAATAGTAGAAACAGAAAGCCCTAACCAAAAAGTCAACGCTGGTCAACAGGGCTGAAATTGACCTCCAAAACAACTCGGTCAACCTTGGTCAACTCAGCCTCCAACAAAAAGATAATGTAGCCCAAAATAGTCCAAAAATAACCAGTGAAATCTAGTAAAAAAAAGTCAACACAACAACTTGAATTAGGGCAGTGAACGATAGTCAACGTAGGCGTCAAACTACCTTGGTTTTTGTGCCCAAAACAACGACCTAACCAAACAAAAATCTCCCTCACAAAACTGAAGTCAAACAGGATCAACACTGGTCAAGGTCATCCTCCTGAAATTTCATCCTCTTGAAATTCCGGCCTCCTGAAATTTCGGTCTCCTGAAATTTCATGCACGTGTACTCAACGACCTTGCGAAATACCATTGACCAGACCAATACTATGACTATTCCAACCAGAGGAGTTGATGTGGAGTTAATTTTAAAGATTTACGAAAGGGGAATATCCAAGATGAGTAGATTTCTTGGCTAGTCAAAAGAAAGGCTCAACTGAGGGGCCTGGACTATGGTTCTGCCTGAATACATTAGAATTCACGACGATGGTGGACGGAGAAATCTCCCATAAAAGCAGGTGAATCTCAAACAAATGTGGTTAATGCAATAGCTATAAAAGACAATCTTCCTTATGCATGTGTGGAGAGAGAGAGGCCCATAAATCTGTACCCAATCAAGATGAGAGATAGAAATATGAATGAGATGAGATGTCAAAATGAGGACGAGGCACCTTGTATTTATATGCAACGTTGAAGGTTGGAGGAGGCTAATTTGATGGTTGGCCAACCTTGACAATTTGTCCATAATCAAAATAAATTCATAACTTCATTTGTACATGTCATAATGGGATGATATTTAGATCAATCCTACACCTCATGGAAAGAGGAATCCAAGAAAAATATCAGATATCTCATAAGAACTGCCCAAAGTGATGTTTGGCCCTAGTTTCCAAATTTAACATTCTCTACATGTTGTTATGAAATAAAACTTTGACTTCTTCAATCTATTTTAATTCTAGTTTTGGTTTGTCTTAATTGCTGTCTTCATTGTTGCTTCTTTGTGTTCTTTAATTGATCAAACGATTAATTTAATCTTTGTCTTTTCTTTAACTTGAACTGGTTGTTCATTTTTCTTTGAACTTCAACATTTATTTTCAGTTTAACTCTATTGGACTAATACTTCATTCTGTTCATGCATGTTGTATTGATTCGCAGTTTAACAACTTGTTTTAATTTATGTTTTGGGCTTAACGTTTGTTCATATTTCTCTTTCAATTTCTTTAATCTTTGTGTTCTCTTGGTGTTAACAACAATATTTTTTCTCTTTTTATTTATCTGCTTGTAAACATCACGTTCTCTGTAAAAATAACATTCTAGCTTTTTCTATTTGATAGTTTATTGGTTTATTTTAATTCCAATTCCGGTGTTTGGAATGTAGTTTAGTGATATTCTAACTTTAACAAAATGGAAATTTTTGGAAAACCATTAAATTTCTCTACTAAATTCCATGAGCGCTAAATTTTTGTGGGCACCAAATTTAAATGTCAAAATTAAATGCCAATGCCAAATTTATGGAACCTTGTCCACTACGGAACCACAGACTTAGCTATCTGAGGTCATCTATGTGTTAATGTCATGATGATGTCACCTATGCCACATCACCTATGCCATGTCATTGTTATGGGTGCATTATCAGGTCCAAGTGGAACTTTGAACTTTGGAACCCTGAAAAAAATTAAATTGCCATAAGTTTCAATCCCTGAGGTGTTTTACAGTGTGCCATATATTGTTGGAAAGGTCCTTCTTAGGGCTATCCATATAAGCACTTTGTAGGAACATCTGAGCTAATTCTATGTATCTAAAATGTGTCCAAAAATATCCTCCATCCTTGACCTTAGCTAAGCAACAACTTAAAAATAACACCAACAAATAGCAAGGACTGAACAAGCACTAACCAAATTTGACATCAATGGAAACATTCTTTGACATCAATGAAAACACTTTTCTAACAATATCCCCCTTTTCCATTGATGGAAACTTTACCAAACGTTATTGGTCATTGATGGAAACATTATGTAACCAATTTATTGATTTGTTCTCTTTCTCCCTTTACTTCTCCTCTTGAACATATTTGTGTTAATGTTTGGTAATACTCTCCCCTCTGACATCAATGGAAAAGAGGTTAGATACTACCCCTATAGCTAATATCCCCTATGATTATTTTGTTCCTATGGACCTTTCAGCGCATGTTGTGCTGATCTCTATGGTCCAACTATCCCTTTGTTGATTTGGACATTTACCTTCTTTCCTTATGGAGAATATTTAGTTTAGATAGGATAATAATTCATTACTATTTCACCAATGAGCCAAAAGACACTAATGCTTGTTAATATAAGTCTCATCTAGGCTTACAATTCTAATTATGTAACTCCCCCTAGGCTTATGCATTTTTTCTCTTCCTTTCATACAACTTACCTTAACATTACTTGATAGTTGCTTTCTTTACTAAGACTTGAGTGCACACCACTCTTTTATAACAACTCATCTTCAATGATTATTGTATTCTTCATATGAGTCGAGATGTTGATGTATACACCCTTGAGACTATGACGTTCTGTGTTCTCGCCTGCAAAGTTGTTATATAATTTTTTTCTAAGTAACTGCATGTGGGCACAACATACCTAAAACATTAAGATGCATTTCTCTGTAGATTTATTTTTTCTCCTTACATCTGAGATATTTGGCTTCATTTGAATCCATCCTCTTCTTTTCAATGAAGAGGGACAAGGGATCTACTCCCCCTCAGTAGATTATCTTCCCTTTTCTTCCATACGTTGGTTCTCTGGGTCTTGATAGGGGAATCACGTCCTTTTGATAGCTCATGATGAGTAAGTTTTTCCTTTTGTATGACTTCTCATAAGAATCCAAGTAACTTTCTACTACAAATTGAGCATATGTACCATGGGTCATTCTTCTTGTTACCAAATAGAGCTAAATTGCAAATTTCGTTTAGTTCTTATTTCTTTGTGCTCACTTTTTCTTATTCTATGATGGATTATTTGGAATGTTGCTTCTTTTACCTACTTCAGGACTGTTGTTATTTAAGCTTATACTTTAAGAGAGATCCAACATGGGAATACCAAAATAAGATATGTTAATTTTCCTTTGATTTTCTTTGAGATAAAATTTAGGTCTCTACTAATTTCTTGATCCTTTCAACATGCTTCTCTTATTGTTAATAAGAAGATGTTCTTACTGATCCTGTTGTAGTGGCTACAACCACCCTCCAAAATTTTGGCTCGCATGCAAATTTCAGAGCCTTCCTTGGATCCTGCGATCGATTATCCCTGGACGCTTGATTGGTAAGCTCATGATTTCAAGATCCACTCCTTGATCTTAAGAGTTGTTCGTGTTCTCATCTTATGCAGCATGTGTCATATTTGGGCACAGGGGTTGTTGTTTGTCATGCAAAGGGGATGTTGTCTTGCTTCAAGGGAATTGTGTGCATAGGAGTGGTTGTCATCACATAGACATGTTTCACACTCACCTCACGCACTCACGTCAGGAAGGTTGTTGCATCAAGCAAAGTATGTCTTATGTGTTATGGATGTTCTACGTTGTTCCACTAAGTGTCCATGTGCGATCACAATCGAGTGCTATCAATGTTTGCATATGTTTCACTGATCTCACACTTAGCCATTTTCTTAAGAAACCTAGCCTCATCCAGCTTCCCAAAACTATGCAATTTTTTTCTCCAACCATCAAGATTCCTCCCTTGCCTGTTGAAATCCCGTAGTGCGTAGAGACACCAACCTCCCTTTCCTGCTGAAACCCCACAGCCCGCAGAGGCCCCAACCAACACTGTTCTCCAAAAATGCGTAGAGCAGTCGAACTGCACTGCACTCAGAAATTGCGCAGAGGTGTCCTCCCTAGACCCACGTTCCACAACAGTTCTTTGAGCCTCAAAATGGTGCGGTGTTGTCCAAGTTGTCTTGATGGTCTTGCATATAGAAATTGTGTAGATGGGCCTCCCAGGGTCTCATTCTGGCAGCAATCACTGTCCGCTGAAATTGCGCAGATCTACCTCTTAGTGACTACAGGAAAAGGTGACATGCTGAAATCGCTTCCAAGGAGTTGAGGAGAAGGACCAACGAACCGAGTAATTCTAAAAGATTAGGACCGCATGCAAACTCTGTTGGATGCATGATCATCTTGAGGGTAAGTATGGTACATACGAAACATCTTTCGAAGTACACTTCTTAGTTGAGTTTGCAGGACTTTTTGTGATTGTCATATCACCCTATCCTTAGTAACATGCATGTGCGCAAACACGAAAAGTCATCTTATGTGTTTGTTCTACATGTCTAGCTTCTTTTTCACTTGTTCGACCAACTATCGTCTTCTGCATGTTGATTACTATGTCATGCTTGCGACCTCATTCTGGTGATGTTGAAGGTTGTGTTTAAGTTATGTTCGTTATGTAAACATCTATCACACTCACACACGATGTTGTATGCACTGTCACGCAAGCGTCATCATGGTTGCTCAACGATCTATCATAAGTGTCGCGCTTGTCGCTCAACATAGTTACCGATCAAACAAGAAAGTGAACTGGTACCCGTTTTTTTGAGGTAGCAAAAAATCACTTGATTTTGAAAAGTGGTGATGCTAGAATACACTTATTTTTTTTGAGCATATTTTTGGCACTTTAAATTTTCTTATGTATCAAGTATGAAGATTTTTTTTCTTCAATGTTAGTGATCTTCATGCTGATTTTGAAAAGTGTTGATGCGACATCAACACATTTTTTTAAATGGTCGTGATTTTCATACTGATTTTGAAAAGTGTTGATGCAACATCAGCACATTTTTTAGAGGGCTTATTTTTGACACTTTAATTTTTTTATTTATTTTATTATTA